>JAUKPP010271300.1:0-11197 GCA_032273245.1 Phyllaplysia taylori | reverse complement strand
AAAAAATTAGTAATATAGAGTATATACCTATAGTTTACTTACAATTGATTACGTATACTATGACATGCTACATGTATGTAAACATTGCTGTGATATCTTTGGTGTACAAGTGCTTATGTATATGTCTTAATGTGAATAAAAAAAAGAAAAAAAAAAAGAAAAAAAAAAAGAAGTAAGTGGAGCAGACCACACCCGAGCTCTTGGCGCTTCAATAAGAATAGAAAGATACGGTGTAAAAAAACAACAACAGAGAGTAAGAGTTTTGTAAATTTAATTTTAATTTTGATTTATCATTATTGTATAGACTCGAGCTGGCGTTATGTTAAGACTTGATGCTTTTGCTTTTCGACTTAAATGTAGTAGACATTAGTTCGAGCCTGTGTCGGAGAATTTTTAGTACATGTACCTCTGTCTGTTGGGATGTGGTATTCCTCAAGCTAGGATTAGTCCTGATAGTGAAAGACGGGTTGAAGTAACCCGCCCGTAACTCTCTTAAATGACATAATTCATAATAACACGCTTTTTTTTTTTTCACAAGACGTAAAGCCAAACCAACACTTACTACGCTAAGCACCCCGGGTAAAGTTTGTAGGAATGCAGAATAAGCCATAAAATAACCCCAAACAAATTAAACAGGTTCCAATTTTTGTTAATACATGTATTTCCCTAATCTATCGATAGATTGGTATGAAAATTTGCGTTTAATAACTCATTTCAAGGGGGAAATCCTGGAAATGTTCTGGAGTTTAATCGGGAAAGGCGAAATATGAAAATGCGCGATTTTCTAGAATGTGCAATAAATTGGTTGACAGAGAGCCTACTGGGCGCGTCCTGGCTCCGGAAGAGTTGCTTTCAAACGCGTTATGCTGATGAAAATTATACAGGCTGGGATGTTTATTGTATTATTAATCAAAACAAGCCTAATCAAGTTTATGGTTTCATGCATTTAAAAAAAAAGTGTTTTGCTTTAAGGCTTAGGCTGAAAAAGAATAGACAAATGCGGTCAAATCTTTTCATGGAATAAAACAACTACCTATGGATGGAACAGAGACCCCTTTGACAAAAGAATGAGATCCAGAAAAAAAATATTCATAATATTTCAAATATCAGTTATAAATCTACCCATCTTACTACACTAGCAGCATTAAAACGTTTTATGAAAATGGCTGATCCCGTCAAACGATCCGTTGGAGACGACGCCAAGGATGATAATAAAATAATTTCCTTCATCAATTCGGTCATGCCCTGAAAGCTATCCCTCCACCAAATCCTTCTCACCCGGTTTGGATAGTTCGAAAACTTTTTCTCCCTCCCACTCCCCCGATTGCTCCACTGCTGTGCTCACCAGACGGCTCGAAGTGGTGGTGCTCTCTCTCTCCCCAACCCTTCCCCAAACAATAAAAATAAAAGAAAGGAGAGAGCGAACAGAACAGCATTAACAAAAGAATGAAGGGCATGGAATACAGACAAACTATATATATATATATATATACAACTTTACTGGAAAATAACTTGTGAGGGGTAAATTTAAAAGAATGGACAAGGCACCGCCATTTCTGCTTTGTGGTGAGCTTATCGTTCTTTCATTATCCTTACTTCGGGTATACGATCGTGCAAAAATCATGTAAGGCCGAAACAATATTATTGCCAATGATCTGTTCAGTGTTTCAAAGAAAAAAGACAGAAAGAAAAGCCAGTTTGACCGGAGAGAAGGAGTACCGAGAGAGACAACTTACCTCCCTTTATGACGCAACTCCTCGCGCGTTTCTTCAAACGTGGCGCCTATGCGACAAGGTCCCGCGGTGTTCGGTCCCACCCTGCTATGGTTTGAAAAAAAAAATGAAAAAAAGCTGGCTTCTCTATAAATAAATACGTCTTAATAACTACCAGATGAAAAGAACAAGACTAGAGTAGGAATTGTGCTACTCTTTTGCATATACTTTATCTTTCTCTTCCCGCTTACTAATCCAGACAGAGCTTGCATCTCTTTATGAAATTACATGTATAAGCTTTGACAATGTATTCCAAAACACAAATTTATCTCTCCCAGTCCAGCAGACGTCGTCACCATGGTTTCAATCAAGTCAAGCTCCTCCATCTTGTGTCTGGCAATGCTGTGTGTGCTGATATGTGGCAGTCTGTGCAGTAAACACGTCTACCACAGTCACAGCGAGTCGAAGTACGCGCACCATGACCACGGGGAGTCGCACAGTGAGAGTGAAAGCGAGTCAGAGCACCACCACTTCGAGCCGTCCAGTGAGCACAGCAGTGAAGGATTTGGGATCGAGTCTCTGCTCCTTCTGCTGCCTTTGCTCCAGGCTTTCACAACTAACGCCGCTGCTGTCGGCTAAAAGTACGCGGTACATCACGTAGGGTCTAGTCAGTGCCGCCCAATCAATCTGTTATACGCGGGCATAAGTGGGCACAGGCGCTCACAATAAGCCTTGAGCTCTGACAATTTAGGTTAGGAAGTTGTTGTAGTGCTCTAGTGTGCAATATGATAAGATTTAAAGGAGATTTTCAGGATTCTTGTGCTATTTGGGATTAAAAGGAGATTCTATCTCAGAGTGTTATCCTTAAAGTGCTCATACTTGGTCTGGGCTTTGATTCTGAGTGAGTGCCTCAGTGCTCTTTGATTGTGTGTGCGCAAGATAATGTGATGCTGTGTGACTGGCAGAGAGAATGATAGAAAGAGGGCGAGCGAGAGAGGGAGAAAGAGAGAGAGAGAGAGAGAGAGAGAGAGAGAGAGAGAGAGAGAGAGAGATCTAAGGTGTATAACCATCTCAGACTTATTGAACATCGCGCGTTCAGGCAGAGACCAATACGTTGCAATACATAATGTAGCCTAAGTGATCAAATTACAACGTCTATACAACAAATACAATGAAGCACATGTAGGTACTAGACTACATTGTAGGCCTACATGAAAATAAAGGTGCCATTTAATTGTCGGGCTCAAGACTGCCCTAAACTTTATGACTTTTCATTTTGATGTAGGCCTACATGTATACATTGTACTAACTTAAGTAACACTCATGCTACTGTCCCCTTGTTCCAGTCCCTAGGATGTACAGCTTAAAGTCTCCCCCTCTCTTTCTCAAAAAAGAAATGTTACAATGTGTCGTGTTTCGCCTGACCCAGCAATAAACGTTCCATCAAACAGCCTGGTAGCCTTGTTGACTTTGATTTTTCAGTACTTGACGCATCTGCGTCTGGGATGTAATGGTTAGGCTCTTCGTTTATCACACAGAAGATGTGAGTTCAAGGCCCACTTGGGGCAATTTATTTGATTGAATGAATTCAATGTTTCTGCTGGGGAAGCCTAACCATCACACAACCGGCGCATTGATGGCCTCTGGTTGATTTGGTTAGTTTGGATTCGTTTCCAGTTTCACGTCCCTTGCAACAATGTAATGTCATTTACGAGACGCACTACTTCGACCATGCCTGTCACTACTGTCAGTGTCAATGCCAAAGCGAACTGAGAGGGAAAAATCATTTGCCATAGTCGACACCACTGACCATGTGTCAGATTTGAGCCAGGAGGGAGACACGGACAACAGAAATACAAGTGTATTAGTATTACAAAGGTAGAGGAAGAAGAAGACTCCACCAAAGTTCCACCAATCATCCGCAAAGTAAAAGGAAAAAAATGGCATTAATAAAATCAAAACAAGCCCGATACAGACTCAAGTTTATCAATTTATTATCAATAATATGAAATACGATTCAATATAAAGAGAAAGTTTCATGAGACGGCATCAGACCCCCACAAAACAACAACAACAACAATACATCAACCCTCTCCAGCGGACACCTCAGTGGCGCCATCCCATGACATCAAACATTTGCATTATTGTAAACATGAATACAAAATTGAACACAAGTTATGATGACTGGCCTCAGGACCCAGTAGTGTCACAATGCTGCAAGCATACCTCGCTCATCCATCACCCAGCATACCTCGCTCATCCATCACCCAGCACACCTCGCTCATCCATCACCCAGCATACCTCGCTCATCCATCACCCAGCATACCTCGCTCCTCCATCACCCAGCATACCTCGCTCATCCACCACCCAGCATACCTCGCTCATCCATCACCCAGCATACCTCGCTCTTCCATCACCCAGCATACCTCGCTCATCCATCACACAGCATACCTCGCTCATCCATCACCCAGCATACCTCGCCCATCCATCACACCTTGCTCATCCATCACCCAGCATACTTCGCTCATCCATCACCCAGCATAACTTGCTCATCCGTCACCCAGCATACCTCGCTCATCCATCACCCGGCATACCTCGCTCATCCATGATCCAGCAACCGAACAACAATACTATAAGGACATGTACATCTGTGCAGATCATCGCGTCAACATGGGAACACAATCACAAATCTCCTCACTGACATGTAAACACTCTAATTCCTTTACACACCTCCTCACTGATATGAAAACACGCCCTTTACCCCACACATCTCACTGACATGAAAACACGCCCTTTACCCCACACATCTCACCAACATGAAAACACACCCTCGACCCGACATCTCGACAACAAGAAAACACATAAAACATCTTGCCGACATAAAAACACACCCTCAACCCGACATCTTGCCGACATAACGCTGGCTTGGAACAACACTGCGACAAGCGCCAAATTGCAATTTTACAGGAGAGACAAAAACCTGCCTCAGTGTTGGTCCAAGATATTCATTGAATACACCGTGTCGCAAAATTACAACTTCGGCTCTATTCATTGAAGGAATTTGATATTTTGACACAATGTGTGCAGTTATTTTGGTATCGATACTAACAAAAAAAGCGATTTTTCGAGATTTTGGCGCTTGTCGCAGTGTTGTCCCAAGCCAGCGATAAAGACACACCCCCATTCTGTCACATTACACCCTGACATTCAGTCTGGACAAGTGGTGCCCAGACCTGCATGAAAAGATGAGCATCTATCACTATCACTATCAGGACACATGAACAGTATGGTGCAAAACCAGTTACATCAACTTCAGCCCCTGAGAGAAAAATAATAAGTATATTTTCTTGCTTCTACACCAATAAACCTACAGCAGAGAACACACGTATACTGAGCTAAAAAAGAATGTGATCATTAATGCTGATAGTCAGATTTCATTCTAAAGCAAAGGTGCCAACGAGGGCAAATCTTTTAGACATATTTTTGCAGGATGCAATGAGGGCAAATCTTTTTGACATATTTTTGAAGGATGCATTAATAACAGTTAACAGTATCAAATGTCAAATAACTTGACTTAGGTGTAGCCAAAAACAAGTTCTTTTATATTTTGAAGGGATAAATTTATGAATTTCACAAAGAATTTACAGAATTAAATAGAATGCTAGATCTTGTCTACAAATAGAAGCTGTCTCACTAAAAACAACACTAACATTGCCCAAGACAAAAATCAGGAAATAGCAAATTCATGTATGACATGCAGCGAATTTTGCCTCTTAAGTCTAAACATTTCATCTAAGGCGGCCGTTTTGTTTCTAGCAAAATGTGAAAAGGGTATAAGCCTTGAGTCTCTCCCGTCGCACAAGCACAGCTTGGTGAACTGGGTGAAGCGGAAAAGCTGTCCATCTTTGTTCAGTTGAGGTTTTAAAGCACCACCAACACTGTAAGATCATTTCAATACCAGGGATAGAGATATAGTATGGTAAGAAAACAGTAAAAGGATCCACTCCATAGAACTTGGATACCTACATGAATTCAAAACATTTGGGAAAAGACTCAAATACTACAGTGGTCCCTGCCCAAGAACTTGATGCATTAGGAATCAATAAGTCTAGACCTGCCAGTAGTGCAAAAGTTACCCCCCCCCCCTCTCAAATATATATATCACTACTTGGAACTTCAAGAGCCTGCTGTGCCCAAGAACCCCCTCTTTATACAATAGCAGATGCTGGGCTTTTTTAGATAAAGACTGTACAACGCATCCACAAGACTTCCATGATCAAATTAATAAGCTGAATGGGGTGCTGTCCAAGATATGATGGTCCCTCTAGGCAAAGATCGTCCATTCTCAAACACAAACCAGATCATATCAGGATGTGAAGACGGTCTTCATTAAGGTGAGGGAATGGGACAGAAGATGGGAAGGATGCTTAAATTACTGATGAAACGAGGGGGGTCATTAAAACATGCTTAATTTCAATTAATAATAATAATGATAATGGATTGCATTTACACAGCGAATATCCCCGCTCGAAAGCAGGCTCTATGCGCTTTCAAATCATTATTACCCCAGCAAACCAAAGTCCCGCAGAAACCTTCTCAACTTCCTGGGAAGCATTGAGTGCAAGCTGCCATTTTAAAAGCGCTCAAACACTAACATACTGCCACAATCTTTTGGTGTCTACGGCCGAGTACCCATTCACATCCGGGTGAAGTGGGGAAAAATACGCGTAAAGTGACTTTCCCAAGGACACAATGTCGAGCTGGGATTCGAACCTGCAACCCCACGCGCTAATTAAAAGGGGCTTTAGTATTCTCTGACAATCAATAGTATGGAATTGGGTAGAGCCATTTCTCTGTGACTTGCTTTCACACATAACACTCAAGATGTACACAAAACTGGCCACTCACTAAATCATAAAAATGTATTGAAAGTAAACAAGGGCAAATAATGACAAACAAAATGAAAACAATGACGTCCTTGTGTTCCCTGACAATGTAGGAGGAAATAGCACTTGCCATCTGTAAGATAAGATAATGTATTGGCACCAGTTTTGTTGTCTTCATACACTGACCATTTCTTTCTTTCCTACCACCCACAACACATGAACAAACACATCATCTCAGACAACAGCAATAATATGCTCAGGAAACTTGTCACTGGGGCATGTAAGCACAGTACATAATATATAAAACATTTTTATAAATCTGGGTTCACACTCACATTCAAATATATATACAACAATGTATCGAGGTATTATATTTATATATATTTTGTCAGTCACTTCTTCAGCATCATGAAGATCTTATGTACAGTATGTATATATAAATAAGCAAAAACCAACAGGAGATACTCCAATCTCATCTATCACTGTAAGTGCACTATGATATCAACTAAAATATGTTACCTTGGGCAAAACTAACACAAACATTGGAGAAATAATAAAATAGAATTGAAGGTGCAAATGCCGACCCAACATTCACCACCAAACTGAAAAGTGTTCTTAGCGCCAAGTAACCATCACTTGAGAATTCAATCACAAAATCACTAGAAAACCTAGTTGTACTAGAATCAGTCAACACAATGAAGAAATAACAAGACAGACAGGGAGACATACCGACAGTGTACATCTCCACAAGTGACGGACTATCTACACAATGGTAGGTTCACATAGAACCTTAAACACACACAGAGGTATTGCAGTCAACTAACTCATGGGAAGAAAATGAACTCTCCAATCATTTTTCTATAAAACTTCATCACAAATAAGAGCATGATTTTCTTACTGGCTATTCTGTGCTGACATGTACAGAAATGCTGTCTGAAGACTTTTCCGCTGCATTTATAGTATTTTTGAAGAGAGGAATCAAATTCTTGTCCATGTGTTCAAAACTACAATTTCAAACTAAATAAAATTTGTAAAAAAACAACAAATATATATAAAGGTTTTTGACTTCCTTATAAAACAATATTCAGTTTGCAAACAAAACTGATCACAACATAGGGGAAAGCAAACTGACTTTGTTGTACAAAACCATTACATGGCAGTAAGAATCTTCCAACCCCATCCTGTGGGTTGTCCCTTGTTTTTTCATGACAACAAATTGTATGAAATTGTGGATAAATCATAGGCAAATATATGGGAAGATCTGAAGAAAACATGTTTTGTAGAAGGCATAATAAATGTCCCATCGACACAAGTGAAAACACAATATACCTAACACAAAACTTAGAAATTCATAGCCTAACACAGACATACAACATTTCGCAGTCATCTACTCTGTGATCCAGGATTACTGAAGACATGGAGAAATGCAAACCAGCACCTGCTGGGTAAATCAAAGTTCTGTAATGACTAATGATGAGACTCCATTGATGCCGAGCAACAGCTAAAGAATCTCACCGCTATAAAGGTAGTTTTTGACTTTACAACTTTGGCACCACATTAACTTGAAGAACTTTCCATATGGGAGACAAAAACTTGGGTCCTTCTTGTTCAAGCTTACAAGAGTACAAGAAGCATTATCTCGGGTTTCAAAGATAAAGCAATACCAAAACTTCAACCCGCCAATCACAAAAGAAAGTGACATTTCAAGGCTGAAACCATCTCATTTTTCATCCTGGACACCGAAGTGAGTTGAAATTAATTTTCTACCTCCACTTATTGAGAAAATATCAAATGAAAATATCAAATTCTTCAATCCAACCAAAGGCACTTGACATTAATATTGCCTAAATTCTCATAGTTTCAGCATTTGCACAGACAACACATAACATACTATGTGAAGGACCAAACCTAAAGAAAACAAGAAAATCGTCTGACTAACTGATTGCATTTCAGTGCTGTCTTATAATACTGACCTTGTGTCTCTAAAGAAATGTATTGGAGGTGAATTTGTAACAAAATGTTCAAGTCAGCAGAGAAAGACAAAAGATGATTCACATGGAATAATTCTCTGGTCCCATCATGAACGTCTTCACTTACATTTGAAGCTTTTTCAATTTGCACCCTAGGGAACTACTGAACTTGGAACTTTCAACAAAACTTGAAAACCAATGAAAACATGCCACAGCGAATTGATGGGTATGGGTAAGTTACTACGCTTAGAAATATGACTGGCCGGTGGGTATTTACAGCGAAATACAACATGCAATGAAATGAATAATAAAAACTAAATCGGCTTTCAAAACCAGTTCTCTGAGTGAGGATGCTGGCAGCACTGTGTAAAGAGCAATTTCCAGATGAGCTGTAACACTCGCAAACCGTGTAAGTCAGGTGTGGGCAGACGTTCAGGCCAAGGGCTGGACCAAGCAATTCCATTACCACATGGGCTAGAGCATGACACTCAGGAAAAACATATTAAACTGTCAAAAGTGAGACTTAACTTGATCCTACAGCATAGTGCCCTAAGACATGACAAGAGAAAAAAAATTAAACCTTTTGCTTCCAGAAGCTATTGATTTCGATTTGTTTCTAACTGACTAATCTCATCCCAAGTCAATTTTTCAACAGGGCCTTACTATGTCAACTCGCAGGCTGGACTACAACTACTCCACACAGGGAACACAAAAAAAACATACAGCAGAATCTGCATACGTCGACATTGCTGGGACTATTGAAATCATGTCCAGTAAAGAGAAAGTCGACTTAAGGGGTGTTGATGTAGCAAACAAATAAAAAGTTGGGAATTCCAAATCGTGTCGACTGTTCACATGTTTGATGCATGACTATGAATTATTTCTAAGAGGTACGTGATGGCACACATAATTTACATAACTTAGGGAAGAAAAACCATTTGGCATAGTTTCTGACTTTCACAGCTTGCAAGTGTTACCTCACCCTAAGGTTCACAGCTCATGCTTGCTTATTGTCTCCCTCTCCTTAATTTATTTTACAACTTGCTTGTATTTCTTTGTGCAGGTTATCAACACAAAGTTTTAAGTTTACTCCAGTGCCTGGAAATAAACTCTAGGACAATGGCAACACTTAGACAAAGAGGAGAGAGAGCAGACTTCATCTGACAACCCACCTGCAAGAAATGAAAAAAAAAAAATGTGCCTTCTCCAACAAATATTCTTACGGTTTGTTGAGGTTGTGGTGAGTGATTTTTTTCTTTACATGTTTCTATACGCCAAGTATCGCCACCCTGTTTGAATCCGTTTGGATCCCTCACAATACCATCTCCGTTGGAGAGCCACTCATCTCCTTATCTACAATCTACTTCTCCAACAAATAAACACTTTAGCACAGCATGGATGGGTTCCAAGTGAGTGTGCACTGAAAGAGAAAAAGGTGATAAGTGTTTCGCTCGGAGTTGGTACCAGCAAGCCAAAGGGAGACAACAGTGAGAAAACCGTGTGTTAATCCAACAGGACAAAGACTGTCATGGTCAGAAAGCACTGAGACTGCAGGTCATAAGAAATACTAAACCTAACACCAAGTGAAAACCAACTGGGGTGTATGAAGAAAAAAAACCAATAACAAATTTTCATAAGAGCAAACCAACACCTACATATTGGAGTAGATTGCTGGAGAAAATTGGTGAACTGCTATGGAAATAGCGGACAGCTTTAAGAGATTCAATTCTACTCCGGAATCCCTCCTCTTTTCATAATAACATGTTTGTAAATCCACAGAAATTCATTTCCCTCGGTCTCATGAATAGTCCAGCAAAAGCCCTGTGTATATATTTGATAAAGAAAAGGTATCTATCACATTGTATCTGCAATCATCAATGATTTGAGATTCCACTGGCTAAATCACTTTTTATCTGCTGGGAATCTTGTTGCTTCCATAAATTTTAAGTCAAAATGCCTAGAATGAACAAAGTACTGCACTAATAAATCAAACAGAAAAATACCAAGTACAAAGAGTTCGCAAAGACATCCATTAATGCTTTCTTGTATTGCAAAGGTATCAGAAAACTGAAAACAACAAAAGTTTTTAAAGTATAAATCTAACAAAACCTTGAAACTCATACACCTAATAGCATGACAAACTTCACATCAATTGGGGAAATGACCAAGGAAAATTTATTGTGAAGAATCTTTTGATCAAATCTGTACCTTTCTAGGAGTGCACCACTTTTGTGAGAAGTGTTGATTTCATTTGCAGTAGTAATTCACGCAAGAATTTAAAAATGTTAAAAAGTTTGAAAAATAGTTTGACATAGCCTCTGAAGGGCTGAAACTAACATGACGACAGAAGAAATGCATCTCAACAAAACAAAGGACCTACAGCTACTATCACTGCTAAGCATTTGTGATCAAGCCAGATATGGATGAGTCAAGGATTCATGGGGTACTGGGCCTGTACTATTGTGCTTTTGACAATAAAGAGTTTTGAAAGAGACAGCCACACTCCTACTGTTCCATCTGTGATTAGGACGTAAGCAAGCAGTATGAAGTATGGAGAGAGCCAGAGAGAGAGAGAGAGAGAGAGAGAGAGAGAGAGAGAGAGAGAGAGAGAGAGAGAGAGAGAGAGAGA
>JAUKPP010271290.1:0-11198 GCA_032273245.1 Phyllaplysia taylori | reverse complement strand
ATAATTCGCAATACATTGTAATTCTTGACCAACACGAGGTCGGTAACAACAGACTTGCCACAATGGTGTTGCTTGTTTGTTGAGTGGCGACGGCACGTTTCTTTGTTCTCTCCACCGCACTCTATCCCACTCATCTGATACATTTTTAACAACAACAACAAAAATACAAAACCAAAGCAGCCCCTCCCCTTCGAAAGGAAGAAAACAACAACAACAAAAAAACCAAATACATGTATTTAAAACCATCCCACTTGGTATTGAAAGGGTTGGTTGTTTTCTTACTTCATATTCATCTGAGAGGAGGGAGGGGAAGTTTTTTTTTTTCACTTCACATTCATCTGACCTGTCCAAGACGACCACCTGTCCAAGACGACCACTTTTCTCTCGACAATGAGTGGTCGTCTCGGACAGGTTTGAATGTACTTAAGTACGGCTAGCCTGTTGATTCAATTTCAATTCTTTTGTGAAACATCAGGCGACTCTGTCCAACTTTTCCCCTCATCATGTTTTGTCATAGTAGCATTGTTGTCTCTTTTCTTTGTCAGGTAAATGACTGCCTGCCTTTGCTTGGATTCCTGGACATTGAAGACAAAGGAGATATTTGGCGTTTTTGGAAAACAGTTTCATCTGCTGTCAAAATTGCAGTTAATGGGAAAGGGGACATTGTGGAGACACCCAGGAAAAATGCAAGAGGCCAGAGAAACTCTTCTGAGAAGAAAGGTGGCGACCAGCTTCTCAAGCAGCTAGACAGTGATGCAATCACAATTTACGTTCCGGTGAAGTGCTTAGAAGGTGGTCATAGAAAGTATCGGGTTTTGAAGCTTGCCAATCAGAAAAAGATCGCAGATTATTTTGAGACGGTAGCAGGGGATGGAGACCAGGGCAGTGCCATCAGTTTTGTGAATGACACAAATCTTGAATATTTTGACTTTGCAGACATAAGCAACAGTTTCCAGGGAAATGTTAGTAAGGAGGAAATTATTGAACCAGTTGTTGCAAGTACCAGGAAAAAGAACTTGAAGTCAAAAGAGGAAAATAACGAAACGATAGCTGTAATCACCCTTGAACAGGACTCATCGTTTTCAGTTGAGGCAGCAAGCAATGAAAACAGTTACCTTAAAAAGTCTGAACGACCAGGAAAAGTTGCCTGGCCTGTGGGTCGGCCAGTAACTAGATCGAGAACTGGGAAAGAAACGGGTTACACTGTTGTTAGCGGGAAAGACGTTGATAAAACCACAGGTGTAAAAAGTGAGAACATTGACTATTCATCTAATGATGACACTAACAAATCTCAGCACCTTGGCGTTGAGGGTGGGGAGGAAGCCATTACTTTATGCCCTCATCCTATTAAAGAGGAAACATGTGGGTCGGAACAGCAAGAAGATTTCAGCATCACCCTGGTGCCTGTGGAAGGCAACGTTATGCAAATCACAGACATGCAAGGTGCCATGGGCATTCTGAAAACTGAAGACGGGGAGTTGATCACTTCTGATTTAGGCAAAGCCACCTTGGATTCTTCCTCTTCCACTGCTGAAAAACTTGCCAGTGAACCATCAGCTTCACAGCCAGAACCAGTGCAAATAGTGGTGAAGGAAGCGAACCTGGAACAAAGCATGACCAGCACTTTGTTGCCACCATGTCAGGTGACTGTAGCAACTCATGATGGTCAGTTCCTAGACCAGAACCACCAGAATCAGCCTGTGCTGATGGACACGAGCACGGAAGTGTCCGACATTGGTGACGGCAGAGAGCAGACTCAAGCACAAGGAGGTCCTCTTGCTCAGCGAAACGCTTCCGACATAGAGACCATCATATCTGCTTTGGAGGAGGAGCTGAAGAAAAGTGGAACCGAAGAAGCCAAGATTTCCACAGCGGAGGAATTACAGCACTCATCAGCAGAAGATTTCTCCAACGCCAAGTCCAGCTATTTCAGCTCTTGTCCCTCCACTTTCCAGCTATTAGATGGTCAGCAGATTGTGGAAGTACAACAAGTAGACAATGTCATCTGGACCTCAGATGGAGAAATGCAGATTCTGGGCCCCAACCAGATGGTGAGCACGAGTGAGGTGGCTATTTCAGGGGGTCATCCTCTTGATGCCGGCTATGATGTAGTCGAATATGAAGTGGCTGGCGACAAAAAGGTGAAAAGGGGTCGAAAGAAGAGGACGAAGGCGTCGGCCGAGTATGTGAAGGAGGATGCTATTGACCGCACTTGTCCAATTTGTCAGAGAGTTCTTCATTATGCATCATCAATGGCAGGTGAGAAACACCCCTCCCTCCCTCCCTCCCTCCCTCCTTCTCTTCTTTCTTTCTCTCTTTCTCTTCCCCACCCCCTTCCCCTCCCCACAAGAATGTGAGAATGTAGCTAACCTTTGACTGACTGGCTGTGTGTTTTCAGTTGAATCTGTTGTTGATGTTTGATGTTCTTGTTTTATGCCCCTTGTAATGCTATGGTCATTTAGGAGGTAGACTACTTCAACTTCAACCCTGCCTGGTTTAACCAGGCTGAAAAGGGCGAAGCACAACATTCCAACAGAGACAGGGAGACACTTGTGCAGGGTTGGGATGCACAGATTGAACTCCTGTAATGCCCCTTGTAATGCTATGGTCATTTAGGAGGTAGACTACTTCAACTTCAACCCTGCCTGGTTTAACCAGGCTGAAAAGGGCGAAGCACAACATTCCAACAGAGACAGGGAGACACTTGTGCAGGGTTGGGATGCACAGATTGAACTCCTGTCCCCTGTATGATGAAAGGCAAAGAGCCTGACCATTACACCACAGTCACTGTTTGTTGTGTCTGAAATTCAGAGGCTTGTTATGGATCCAGCAGCTCTTTATGTCATTTTTTCAGTTTGTATATTTGGGGTTTAATGTCTCTTTAAGTCTCTAAGGTTATATCAGCAACCACATCACTAAGACAAATTAAATGAAATGCTGGTTCACACAGAGCCTAAATACCCCATCCAGTCCAGTATACTGACTTTGGGTTGACCAGTCTTAGAACTGTTCTAATAATGCCAGGCAGAGGCCTGGAGTAGAGCCTACAATTGGGGTTGCTCACACAACCTCAGAAGATGTCATGTCTGAATCATGCTTGTTCCTTCTTCTTTTTGTTCATCTGATTAGACAATCTGGTCTCGAGTGCAAAGGTTGCTGTTTGCTGTGGATCCTTGAGGTTCCTGTAGAGTTTTAGGGTGCCTTGTCTAGGGTTGGGCCAATATTTCCTCCAGATCGCTTCATGCGTTTGACAGTTTATGCTTGTTTCTCAGATCTTAGTTTTTATGGCTCAGACCTCTGCATGTTCAGGGGAGGTGGTTGTTGAAATTGAAAGTCATGCCTTTTAAACAACTAATTTGTCCTCAAATGAGCTCATTATGAAATCAAAGTAACCAAAGTGTGTATATATTAGATATGTCAGTTTTCCCTTTCAAGATAAGCAAATGTGTGTGGTATGTGTGGATAATAATTTATTAACCCAAACTGATGAAAACGATTCACATAATTTGACTCTACATGTATATTTTCTATCCCTATTTAGCCCACATGAGAACCCACACAGGAGTGAAGCCGTACAGTTGTGGCCAGTGTGATCGCAAGTTTACCACCAAGGCAAACCGAGATCGGCATGAAGCTACGCACGTGGGGCTCAAGCCTTTCCAGTGTTCCCATTGTACCAAGTGTTTCACAGAGAAACGTTCTCTCAGCGTCCACATGCGGACCCACACAGGGGAACGGCCGTTTGTGTAAGTCACTCTTCAGTGTAAGGTTTTTAGTTTTGTAGACACATTGAAGAATAGAATATGAATAAAAAGTTCATTTTCAATCTCATACTTTCAGTACGACATTGATCTCCTTGCAAATTAATTTACTGCAGAAGTGAAAAATCCCCAGAGAAAATTATATCGGGGTTTAGGTAAAGGGGAACGTTTTCATGCAGTTTTAGCAACTATTTTTTATCTGAGTAATTCATACCTTTTGTGAGCATGATTCTTCTCAAATTATTTACAAGTTGTGAAGAAATTTTCCTTAGCTACTTTATCGATCTTGTCACACTTTCCTACAACTTTTACTTGAGTTTATGGCTCTGGGTTCCCAGGGGAGCAAAGATGGTACTCTTTTCTAATCTTAATGCATTTAGTTAACGTAGTGCATGTATCTAGATATCTAGTAGAGTCACTAGTGAGGTCATATTGATGGCCTCATGGACAATTGACAAGGACACATAGAATCGTATGAGAAAGAGAGACTTGTTTCTCTAGAAATCTTTGCTTGGCTTGGGTGGTCGAATCATAAAAAAGAGTACCACATTTTTAGCAATGCTTGAGCATACAACATATTTATCGATGGTATGTAATGAGGTCTAAGACATTTGAACATATGAAACATAGAGTATTGTATTTAAAATGTTTTTGCTTGAAGGTATTGACATTGATGTTGAAATTTTCATTTATCTTAGATGCCAGGTGTGCGGCAGAGGTTTCACTCAAAAGTGCACACTGACAGTACATATGGATAGACACACAAACAAGAAAGGTCATCTGTGTGACCTCTGTGGCAAGGCATTCCGGCAAAAGTGCCAACTGGACATCCATGTGAAGCGACACAAGAGACTAGCCAGCTTCCCGTGCACTGAATGCTCTGTGAAATGCTACACAAAAGGTGACACTTGTAGCTGGGTTGCTGTTTTTTTCCAATATTTTTTTTTCCTTTCTTCTTTTCTATTCTTTTCTTTTCTTTTCTTTTCTTCTCTTTTCTATTCTTTTCTATTCTTTTCTTTTCTTTTCTTTTCTTCTCTTTTCTATTCTTTTCTTTTCTTCTCTTTTCTATTCTTTTCTTTTCTTTTCTTTTCCATTCTTTTCTTTTCCGTTCTATTTTTTTCCTTTCCTGTCTTTTCTTTTGTTCTGTTGTTTTTTTTCTCTCTCAGCACACATACTTATGATGCAACATAGTCTGTATTCTGTTGGGGTCAATAGTCCAGGAATGGAAAATTGCTTTGCTTTTTTCTACATTTTGTGTCTTATTTTAGTGATTTTGTTGGAAGCATGTTTCATTGAATAGAATGGACAGACTAAACTTGCAGTCTCAGGAAGAATTACTTCTGCCTTTTTAGAAGAAAGTCATCTTCATCCCTGGTAATAATATAGCTTGAAAATCTTGTCTAACGTATAATTTTGGCTATGATTAATGTTTTCTTTTGGATCCATTTTAGGTATATTGTGAGACGATTTTACTGGCACTGTGGTAAATTTTCTGCTGGTATTTTCCCTCTCATCCTGCGTTGGCCATGACAGGCAGGGTCGAAGTAGCCTTCTCTTAAATGATCTTACAGAGTTGTTAGGACGTAAATCTGTTAACGAAACCAAATTAAATAGTGTTTGTTTTAGGTACATTGTGGCAGGATAATGCAGCATTTAATCATTTATCTTCAGTAAAACCTCATTAAACTGCCAACCATGGGAACATTAAAAATCTGGCGTTATAGAGAGAATGGCAGAACAATGAGAACAGAACAAGGGAGGCTATGCACATATTGGACAATATCTTGAGCTAATTTATGTCGTTCTGGTGTGTCACGCGGCTCTCCACCTGGCCGCAGGGATGTGGCGGGAGAGGGGGAGCTTATTGCGTGCACTGACACACTGGCGAAACGTACACTTTGCCAAGTGAAACGAGAGTGAGAGTGCTTTTTGTATTACTTCAATGGGTTTTAGCTGGAGGTATGACAGGCACTATTTAAGTTTTAACATGTTTACTAAAGACATGTACCCTGTGAAGTACTGGTGGATGGCGGTACAAAGAGTTATTTCACTGTTTTTATACAGTAACCAAACCATACCACAGTCAAAAGCAGGTGGTATGTGAGAATGGCGGTAAAGCAGGGGGGCAGTATTATGAGGTTTCACTGTATTGTCTTTATTGTTGCTGACAGGTGACCTTTTGAGACACATGATCAAACACACCGGTGAGCGACCATACCAGTGTAGCGAGTGCCCAAGAGCCTTCACCAGAAAGCAATACCTCATGGACCACGAGAACGCCCACTTCGGCCGTAAGCCGTACCAGTGCAGCGTTTGCAGTTTGTCCTTTCATGACATGGGTTCTTGTCATCGGCATCTGCGCAAACACAGAGTAGGTTTTGGCAAAGAGTTTTTCTATGACATTATGTGTTTTTGTTTTTTCGCATAGTTGTTATCACATTGGATCATATCATCAGCAACCTTGCAAACAAAGAGTTCGTTTTTGTGGTGAATATTCTGTCAACAACAAAATGTGTTTTTTATGTTGTGTTCATCACACAGGATCATATCCTCACGACTTTCATGAACACGGGCAAGAATTTTTTTTCATGTAATTTGCTTCTGCGCAAGCACAAAGTAATTTTATCGTTGTATCTGTATAATATGTGAGGCAGCCAGCGATTTTCAGTCGGAAGTTGCAGTCACCATTTCTGAGATATCTAGGTCTAAAGTAAAAAAATCGATTTTTTTTATAAAAACTTAGATCTTGTGATAATTGTATTCTTTGTCCATTTTGCTACACATTCATTGCATAAAACATGTTAAAACAGCTTTTAAACTTATTTTTGGTATTGTTTTTGTGACCCCACCTACTCAGAGCGGGACAACAATTTGGTTGAAATTCCGCTTTTTTTATTTATAGCAAACCCTCCTGATAAGAAGTAGGCCTTTTTTACCAGACCATACTTAGAATGTAATTAAGAACAACATTTTCTTTTTACCAAGCCAGACTTATGAATACTTTAAAATACCTAATACTAGCCTGGGAAGCTGTGTGAGACATAAAAGTTTGCGATATATAGAGCTCTTGAAGCCACAGTTATCCTGATTCTTTTTTACCTCAACTTTAGATGCGATTTTCTCAAAACAAGGTCTGCTACGGTGGGTGTCTTTGAATGTCAATATCTCAGCTCCTAATTCTCCTTTTTAAAATCTGTAAAAACCAAGTTGTTTAGAATTGACTGCTCTATCAGAATATATGTATATTATATCTCTATATGCTTAAAAATCGACTTCAGACTGAAAATCCCTGGTTGCCACACATATGGTGTCTGTGGTATTCCTGTTGTCCAAATCTACCTCCTGGTGCTGAAATAAACTTGTGTCAATAATTGTGGAATGACCTCAACAAAACCTGTTTTTTTCATCCTGCAGATGGAAGAGGATGGTGGTCAGGACAAGGCATCTGAGCAGTCAGCCGTCCTCAGTAGCGGAGATTTTCACCGCATTCTGGAGGGCACCCAGATTGGACAGGTAGATTGTTCACAACTTCCGATTTTTTTTCTCTCTGGCATCCTTTTTTTGCCAGTCAGACCTTTTAAATATATTCCTGAGCTCAGAGTTAATAAAATATTGGGGAGGAGAGGATGGAGGGAGGGAGGGACAGAAGGAGAGGGAGAGAGAGAGAGAGAGAGAGAAACATTTGTGGAGAAGGAAGACATAGTAGAGCATAGAAAAGCCAAACTGGTCTAATTATGATCAAACTTGGCCTTTTGTAGACACTTTTCAAGCACTCGAACCCACTGAGTGTGGGTTGGGAAGATCACAGTACTGATATGACCTTATAGTGTTGAAAGAGCTGCAAAACTTCAAACAAATAAAGAACCCAGTTGCTGTTGTTGTTGATTCAGGACCTATATGGATTTTTCACCCTTCAAGTGCTCTTAATAGCTAACAGAGACATTGTAGCTTAGCTCTGTACCCTGGGAGCGGAGAGCCTTAAAATAAACCCCTTGATACAGTCAATATCATAGCAAAATAAACTGATGATCTGTGTGTCCTTTTCTGCAGGTTCTGAAATTAGAAGACGGATCCAACGCCGTAGTAAAAGCTGTGATGTCTGAGGCAGATGGAAGTACTGTGTACCACATCACCTGTCTCACCTCGTCCTCAACTGCTGGCGCTGCATCTGCTGCTACGCCTGCCCCAGCTTTATCATCTCAGGCAGTGACTCAGCCGCTGAAACAGGAACAAGAACAAGAACAGCAACAACAACAACAACAACAACAACAGCTCTCAGTGACCAGCTCTGAATGCTCGGGCAGTGAGTCGTTTGAAACAGCAACAGTGACTGCAACACATCCTGACCATCTCTGACAACTTAGGTGATGAGTAGCAACAACAGCAGCAACAGCAACAACAACAGCTCGAGCAGTGAGTCAGTTGAAATAGCAACAGTGACATATTCTGACCATTCTTGACGGGCAATAAGTCCACGGTAACAACAGGAGCAGATACTGAGCACCTATTATGGGTGTGTTGGTCGCGAGGCCGCAAAAGAGGGATCACTGCCACACCGAATCCTTAACATGCTTAGTGGGTTTACAACACAATACACACACTGGTTAGGCTCTTCGCCTTGCATGCGGGAAGACCCTGGATCGATCCCCAATCGCGGACGATCTGGTTTTTTTCTGATGGGATTTTTTCCCTCTCAACCCGGGTTGGCCCTGACAGGCAGGGTCGAAGTAGCCCGTCTCTTAAATGACCTTACAGTGTTGCTGGGGACGTAAGACTGGTAACCAAACCAAACACACACTGGGTAGTATCAGTGTATGCTGACGTCACAGGCAACTGTGTTACGATGAATGATACATGAAGGCCCTAAAGCTACGTGTAAAGTCTTGTAAATCCTGCTACAATGGTTGAAAGATTGATACTTTCATACAGTGTCGCACCACTGTGGTGTGCATCAGTAAGACATGTTTCATTCAAACCTCAAGTTTTCAAACACAATTTGAAAAGGTTGAGTTTCTAAATAATTTACAACAGAAAAATTCTGGACGTGTTGCTTGCCAGAAGTGAAGGATCTAGCACATAGTTGGTGGAATGGATCTGTGTTGTTGAGGAAGAAAGCAAATGTACGGCCTGTTTTGATAGTAATTATTTAAGTATATATGTATGGATGATATTGATACTCATTGAACTGGATTGCTTGAAGCAAGGGCTATGGGAATGTCCTCTCCAGAGGGCTGTAACGTGTGCATGCAATCTTTGTTGTTATGTTTTGTTTGTGGTTTCTTTGATTGATTGTCTTTCAGACTCAGGAAGGCTACATTAAATTTTTTATTTTGCCCTAGAATATTTGCCTACTTGAGTGGACAAAGCGTCGCTCATCTCAAAAAGGGGCGTATCGTAAAAATTTGCAGTTTTGAGTCATCCCGTCAGTTGGGTTGATACCTTTTCAGTTCAGATCTGTTCTCCCAAAGCAGCGTACTTAAATGCACTGTGCTCTAGAGGGTCTGTAAGCGTGCATTTTTTTCATGAACCTAATCAATAATATCCTTTAATTAAATGGAAAAAACCCAACCTGTCAGATAACAAAAGCATGTGCTTGAGCAGAACTTGCTTTTGTATGATGTGTGTTTATGTGGAAGCTATTGTACTGCACTTGTGCTGGAGATGTAGCAAGGACCCAAAAGTGAAATGATAAGGGACTAAAGAAAAGATGTGCTACAGTAAGAGTAGGTTAGTGCAAACATTTTTTTTTCGCCTGGTTTAAATTTTTGCGTTTTTCATGAATTTGGAAAAACTTGCATAGATAACAACCACTCAAAATTTTTCAGTAGAACGCAGTGCAAAATAGCCAGCAAATGAGCTTACAAAAGGGGTGTAACACCATGCCATTCTTATTCTCAGTAAAAAAAATGTTAATGTTAAATCAAAGGTGTGGCTCTGTGGTATTGTATGTGTGAGCTTTGTGGCATTTTTCTTTCTTTTGTTCTTCTTTCTTTCCTTGCTATTAAATTCTCGAAAATCAAAACCTCGCAAAACTGGTTTGTCTCTAGTTGGCGAAAAAAGTCCAAGCGATAGAAACCCATGTTTACAGTATATTATGGGTACTGTATATCTTGAGATGCATTTGCCCTGAATAGGCATCATAATGATGGAAAATGTAAAATAAGTTTCCTCATACTTTGAATTTTTGTCTGTAACTTTATCCGGTTGGTCTCAGAGTATTTTCGCAAAGTTTGGTGTTTCTTTCTTTATTTTAACTACTTCTACAGGTGTTTTTTTAGGGTAAAGTTTTTTTTTTGTCACCAGGTATCCATATCAGTATTACTACAGCACCACAGTTATGAGAATGATGAAAAAGCACAAAAAGCACATATTTCGTCAGTCATTTCTGTTATTTTCACTGAAATTATGTGTAGTTTTGAAACCAGATTTGTTTTCTTTTCAACCCGGTATTTATTGTGTCTTTTTTGTTCAGACATTATGCAACTTAAAATATCTGCATTATTTTTACTGTAGCACATTGGCATCCCTTAACATCTTTTAGTCGTAGTTTGGGTATGATGTCATACCCCTAAAATATAAAATAAAAAATAGTATCAATCTGAACATCATAGCTCTAAATAACTTGTGGTGCCGAGATAAATCTACCAACAGTTTAGCAGAGTTAATCAATGATAATTACATGGAGCCTGCAGCACACTAGAAGATCATTATTCGAGAACTGATAGAAGAAAAAGACATAGTTTTATTTGCTCTTCATGTGAGTGCATGAATGCAGTCTAAGTGTTGTGTACTTGATTTCTTTGTGTTAACGTAAGGGAGCAGTTTGTGCATGGGTGATTGAAAGTAATCTGCGTGTTGAAAATGGTATAGGATTTCAAGAAGGAGGAGTACAGATTACATTGGATTTAATCTTCCACTTCTCTTTTAAGAAAAGGGTTTGAATTCCAAAAATTATGCATGTGAATGTGTAAGTTTATGCATTTTCCATTTTTAAAAAAGGGATAATGTATAAATTTGTGCATTTTCCATATTTGAAAAGTGGATACATTATCCATTCTGTTCCCTGTATTTGATATTGATGATGTATATTTTGCTCATATTCCACACAATGTTTAATAAATGTTTGGCTCAGAAATTTGTTTCATAAGTGTCATTGGAGTTTTCCTACAGATACTTTGCTTTTTTGTTTGAAGAGGTTTGTTTCTATAAGCTGAAGTTCATTACACTAAGATATTATTAGTGTTGCGAGGGCCGTAAAAACCAAAACCAAATTATACCCACAGGGATGAACAAAGTTGATATTATTTGCTTATTTATTCTATTTTATTTTATTTTATGAACAAAGATAGTACATTCAGTTTTGGCTTAGTTACCAGTTTTACATCCCCTGCAACACTGTAAGGTCATTTAAGAGACGGGCTACTTCGACCCTGCCTG
>JAUKPP010271279.1:0-10522 GCA_032273245.1 Phyllaplysia taylori | reverse complement strand
CCCCCCCCCCCCCCCCCTTTACTTTTTAAAAAGAATTGCCTGATGTGGATTTTCGTGACAGACGCAAATGACAACCCTCAGGGAAAATTGAGCCTGATTGAGTGCTTGTAAGTAAAAATCAAAATAAGAAGAGGCTAAAACAGCTGAGGCTGACGCCTCTGTAAATAACCTACTCCTCACTACCAGTACTAGAATTGTACCGGCACGGTATCTCAATAGTTCTGCTATGACTATGACTATAGTTTACTGTAATTTTGATTGTACATGTAATATTGTCATTACTGCTATGTTCTTGGGCGCTGCACAGTGGTGACCGGCAATGGTGGGTGCATAATTGTATGAATGGCGTTACCTATGTCCATATTTGTCATTAATTGTATATTATCACTTTTATGAATGTGTTTGTACACCGATGTAAACCGGCGCTGTGGTGTGATGGTTAGGCTCTTCGCCTGTCATGCGGGAAGACCCTAGATCGATCCCCGGTCGCGGACGATCTGGGTTTTTTTCTGCTGGGATTTTTTCCCTCTCAGTCCCGATGGCCCCGACAGGCAGGGTCGAAGTAGCCCGTCTCTTAAATGACCTTACAGTGTTGCAGGGGACGTAAAACTGGTACCGTAACCAAACCAAACCAAAAACCATTGTAAATGAATTTCCCAGTGGGGATAAATAAAGATGACTTTTGATGCTGACACTGTTGTAAAAGACAACAATGCTTTTATTAAACTTAAAGAGCTTTATGGTACCGGTACCGGATGGGACAACGCCCAATGGTCGAGTGGTTAGTGAACTCTGGTTCACAAAGATTGTCACGCAATGCTGAGTGAATGATAGCATCTTTTGAGTGGATGACCACTGCGGTGTGTCCTTGAGCAAGACATGTTAACCCTAGCTCACATGGCCGCTGCACAGTGGCGACCAGCAATGGCGTGCGTGAAATTGTGTTGATTGAATGTAGATGTGGCGATTACATCATTTTTGCAATGTACATTTGTATTGTAAGAGAATATTACGGTAATTTATGTTGATGCCATTGTAAGCCAAATTTCCTCAGGGGATCAATAAAATCATAATTTATTTAAAATCTTTAGTTATTGTTCTCTCCTTGTTACAAATCACCGGCGTCTGTGGTGTATGCTAATTGCAGCTAATGGTTAGGTTACCAGTTTTACGTTCCCTGCAACACTGTAATAGGTAATTTAAGAGACCTGCTACTTCGACCCTGCCTGTTAGGGCCAACCCGGGCTAACGGTTAGCTCTTTGCCTAAAAATTTGTCATAAAAAAAAGGGGGACACAAGGCTTACGAATTCAAAATGACAAGCAGGGTCGAAGTAGCCCGTCTCTTAAATGACCTTATAGTGTTGCGGGGGTAGTAAAACTGGTAACCAAACCAAAACTATCAGTTGCAAAATAAATTAATTCCGTAGTTTGAATGATGTACTTTCAGAGTTAAGTCAATAAGTGCTCTCCGGGAACCAAAAATGTTGGTCGACGAAATTTCCATCCCATTTCATCAGTGTGTCACAACATAGCGGACATCAGTCTCACAACACAAACATCTTGGGGGGTCTCGTGGTCTAGAGGTTAGTGGTGTCTGCCTCTCATGCCAATGGTTGTGGGTTCGACCCCGGGACGGTGCCGGCTTGTTATCCCCAATAAATTTCTTCTTCTTTTTCTTCCTCTTCTTCTACTCTATATCTATGTTGTGTCTACTCTTCAACCAATTTTCTGACTCTTTCTCTCACTCTCTCCCTTGTCTCCTTCAACCACATCCCTGCTAATTCTTGTCACCTGCCTTGCTTCTCTTCTCCCTTGTGTCTACTCCTTCTCTTTCAACCACACCCCTGATCTTAGGGTAGGTGTCTTCTCGGACAAGTACGAAAAACCTCGGAGGTCCAAGGTGTACGTTGCGCACATTAAAGATCCCTTGGTAGTTGAAAATCGAAAAAAGTAGGCCTATTAATAATTATTAGGCCGCCGCCCGGGAAAAATTCAAAATTAATCCCTACCCAAAAAGACTTTGGAATGGTTCTGGGTGCCGAAAGGACCTTTTAAAGTCGGCGGAGCCCTAAAGCCCTAAAACCCTAACCAAACAAACAAACAAGTCTTTAACTTCCAACAAAGTAGCCTACTGGATGTTTTCTTTACTATAGTAGGCAAATTCCGTGTAGTTTTTTTTTTGTTTTAGTACTTTGAGTAGGGTATAAATGTGGAATTAGAGACATGGATAATTTTTCAACTCTATTTACGAAAGGAGGAAATTTTGTCGTGAGAATTAATGTCTGTACTGGGTAAGTTAGGATTACTAAAGTACTTTGCGTAAAATGGACAGTGATTTCTGGCTGTCAGCTGACGATTTAAGAGGCTGGCTATTTCGACCCTGCCTGTCAGGGCTAAGGGGGGGGTGAAAGAGACACAACATCCAAGCAGAGCGAGATGGAGATTCTAGTTCAAGATGGAGTTCAAACTCTGGTCCTTTGTTTGTTTGGGGTTTTACGGCATTATTGACACTACTGTAATGTCATTTCAGGGTTTGGTTTGGTTACCAGTTTTACGTCCCCTGCAACACTGTAAGGTCATTTAAGAGACAGGCTACTTCGACCCTGCCTGTCAGGGCCAACCCGGGCTGAGATGGAAAAAATCCCAGCAGAAAAAACCACATCGTCCGCGATCGGGGATCAAACCGGGGTCTTCCCTATGCAAGGCGAAGAGGCTAACCATTACACCACTGCGCTGGTCTTTCAAGGTTTAAAAAATTAAAAAGTACACTATGTTAATGGAAACAAATAGGAAGAAGTGGAAGAAGCAGGCCACACCAGAGCGCTTCGCTGCTACCCACTTAAAATTTGCTCTTTTGTGAAGGTTTTAAGGCACTATCAACACTGTTTAGGTCACTTCAGCGCAAAAAAGTACACTGGGACAAAAGTAACAAATAGGAAGGAGCACAGCACACCAGAGCGCCCGCCAACCACCCCCATCCAGTTTAAGTTTTAGTTATCGCAAGTTAGAATAACAGAAAATATTATAGTGCAAGAAGATTGCCAGATTATGATGGTTTGTTTTGTTTTGGTTTAACGCCCCATGTAACTCTATAAGGTCATTTATGAGGTGGGACCTCCGAATTTTACGTCCATCTCAGATAGGACGGGAGTCGGAGCCATAAAAACTCCGAAAAAATCCCGGGGATCCTCCCCGGGATCTTCCCATCTGTAGGCGGGTGCACTCTCGCTCGGCCCTCGCCGGCGGGGGGGGGGCGCGGGGGGAGATTATGAATTCCATGCATGAGTTTAAGAATGTTATTAGAGGTTAATAATACATCCATTAGAACCCGAACTTCCTGGCTCAAAGGAACGTGCCATGACATAAATTATTAGTCATCATGCTTAAGCGACCACCTGTTCAAGACGACCACCTGTACAAACGACCACTTTCCATCGACTCCCAAATTTGAAATTATATTTTTTCTCTATATCATCCCTCTAAGATGACCGCCTGTCTAAAACGACCACCCTTTTCTCGACATTGGGTGGTCGTCTTAGACAGGTTCGACTGTGTACAAAATGGAATAACAAACCCTAGGGAAAGTAGAAACTACCAGGGTGAAATCAAGAGGTTAAAACAACAAAAGAAGCTGGCGCCTCTATAATTTAATAAGTACATTCTGACTAACTAACCAAGCTGCCTAGTAATGTATAATCCACTGATATCGGCATGCTTTGGGATGTGGATCTGAAGTCGAATATACATGTATGTACATGTGTATATTAAAATGTTGGTAAATAAAAAATAAAAAGCCAAAGAGGAAAAAAACAAGGGGAGTGGGGTTAAGGAGGTGATGCCACGGCGCGCGATGCGCACGTCTGTGAGTTTGAGGCACTGTACTTCAAGCAGTCAGATTCAGGGTGCATACACATTCTGGAAAGTCATTTTCCATACCACTACCACTTTGAAGATTTTCCAGACCCACCCTAAAAGCGCCCCGCGAGTAAAAAAACCAACAACCCAAAGAGTCAACGCAAAATTATGTCTGTGTTCCATTTTTATTATTTTAAAGTAAGTAAATAAACAATCCCTCCCCCTTACATTTTTCTTCCACTGGCATGCACAGATTTTCTATCTAGTTCTCTTTTTAGTCTTTTGTACCTAAGAAGTCAAATTAGGGGGTCTGGGGGCTTGCCGTTTAGCAGCTGAGCCTTTTTTTATTCTCAAAAGTGGCGAAATTTCAACAGGAGTGACTCTAATTACAGCATCAAATTGCAATCTTTATTTTACATACCTTTACCCATATTTCCATACCATCTTCTTGAGAAAACATAAAATACCCCCATTTTCCCAGGCTTTTTAAAGTCTGAAATTGAGATTTTCATTTTCCATACTTCCATTCCATACTTGCGTATGCACCCTGTAGATTATACTGTGTACATGACCTACTAAAGCCTGGTGTATCGATATTATAGCACATGGCGAGTATGCAGACTAATGAAGAACTTCCCCCATTTATGTTCGTGGTTTCCTCCCCTACCCATAGGAAACATGTCGATAAAGCAGAGTGGGCCGAAAAAAAAGTCTATAGGAATTGTTTAGTAAAGATATTGAAGGAAACATTTCCTATCTGGAAAATTCAAAATGTCGATAAAGCAGAGTGAGTAGGCCGGGAAAAAAAAGTCGATATAAAGAGGAATTGTGTAGTAAAGATGTTGAAGGAAACATTTCGTAATTGGAAAATTCAAAATGTCAATAAAAATCGGCTGTCGATATAAGTGCATTATACTGTATCATTTGTAGTAAGCTATGGCAACTGATGTTTTCTTGGTTTGGTCTAGTTTTCAACCTTTGTAACACTAATGTCATTAAAGAGGCGGGCACCGGCGCTGTGGTGTAATGGTTAGGCTCTTCGCCTTGCATGCAGAAGACCCTGGTTCGATCCCTGATCGCGGACGATCTGGGTTTTTTTTTCTGCTGGGATTTTTCCCTTTGGTATTGGTTTAATATCTAGGTCAATTACGAGACGGGCTACTATGACCCTGCCTGTACCTTCTTAGTGTCAGGGCCAACCCAGGCTGAGAGAAATGAATCCCAGCAGAAAAATGCATGTGGGATTGAACTCGGGTCTGCTGAGGCAAAGAAACAACTTAAATGGAAGAGGATTAATCGGTTGAAAACAGAATGGTTCTACATGTATCTCTTATTACTCTTAACGTCTATGAGTTATTTCAGTTTAGAATCGATCATTACACCACAGACGCCAGTGTGAAATTGTGAGTGTTACTTTGACCCTTCCTGTAAAGATAAAGCCGTGCTGAGAGGGACACAACATCCCAGCAGAGAGAGAGAGAAACATTTACTTGACTGTGTTGCATAAGGGCGAATAGTACAAAGAATGTAGTGGTGCATTCACCTCTTTGCAAAACAACCAGCAATATGTCCCACATTAGAATAAAACTCCCAAACCTCTGCAAGAGCAAGGAGCCTAACTATTGCCATTACACAACAGGCACTAGTTTTCGTTTTTTAAATAACAAGATCGAGATACAGTAGGTCCGTTGAAATTCACACACACCACAGATACATATATATATCTAATAAGGGGGCATTGGTGGCCCAGCAGTAGTGTGCCTGCCTACAAACGAGGGTGTACCGGGTTCGAATCCGGGGAGGTTTACCAGCATTTCAAAAAAAAATTTTATGGCTCCAACTCCCGTGCTATCGGAGATGGACGTAAAATTCAGAGGTCCCGTCTCATAAATGACCTTACAGCGTTGCATGGGGCGTCAAAACTAAACCAAACCAAATAAATTAATAAGCTTAAGAGTTAAACACCTGAACAACTCTGCTATCATTTAATGAAGATTGTATTAAATATTTATTTAATTTATCATTGAACTGTCGACAAGTATAAAATAAATGCTTAGCTGTACCACTATTATGGTGGGTGGAAAAACAACATAAAAAAATAGTAGTTGAATAGGATATGGAGCATTCTATGTAAGTAGGAACAGAGTATACAGTTGTGGATAGTTCTGATAGGAAGGAGGGAGGGAGGTGGAAGAAAAAAAAAGGTGTGGGGGGGGGGGGGGGGGAGGAAGGGGAGCAAAATCAGGACCTAAAGGTTACAGAAAGCATAGGCGTCTGTCTCTCTAACTCTAACATAACAAAAAGCTTTTTTGAGCAAATCCTCTCTCCCCAGCCAACAAAATGTCAGCTAATCTAGACGCTCGGCGTATAAGGAAGGCAAAGATACATGTTTAAAGTTAAATATAAAAAATAAAAAAAATTATAATTCAGCAATAATTTTTGGATAATTATACAAGAATATTTTGCATGTGTACATGAGTTGGCTGGACTGAACAATCTATTGCTGTGTGCAAGAAAAGAGGAAATGCAGAGATGTCGTTAGCATTGTGAAATTGTGTTTAAGGCAAAAATGTTAACAAGAAATTGACACGCAGCCAGCAACAGAGGACAGAAAAATGAACAAAAGAAAACAAAACTAGATGAATAGTGAAAGGATTGTCAGATACTGACTGTTAAACAACAAAAATGTCAACAACGGTCTCGGAAACCCAACAGCTTCTCATAGTCATTTCTCCAAGAAAAAAAACGTTAAAAACAAAGTCCAGTCAAGTCTCTGAAACTGTATGGAGTTACAGGCTCATTTTCCTTGAATTTAGACTGAAAACAATAAGCAATTTGCTTTAGGCCAACACTTTATGAAGAAAATTACCTATACTACTACATGTACTAGTACTACACAACTCCCTACCAAAGCCTGTTAAAGTAAATATCAAGTTTCCATTCCTGAATATCTTAAGAAAACCTTCAATTTTTTCTTTGTCGTTATCAATCAACAAAGCCAGGACTGTAATAACAATGACATTCAACAGATAAAAAACACAACAAAAATTTAAGGCCCAATGAAAAACAAAACAGCATTGCACTTATGGGACAGAAAAAAGGCCTTTCTTTAGGGGGAGTAACCATCCGAGCTGAACTGCCATGGCGGGAGTGAGGTTTGGCGGAGGAAAGCTTACGAATAATTTCTTTCACTTTTTATCAATATTTTTTTCCAATTAACAAATAAACATATAATTATTATTATAGTCAGTAAAGCTATAAAAATATAAAATATATAAATAATTGTCAGAGTTCAGCTATGACAGGATTACCTGAAGTTTATTTATACTGTATGACATGGCTATAGCAGGACTTTTAGTTTCAGAAGGAAAATCCCGCTGTAGGCAAGTTCCCGAGTAGGAATGCAAAGGGGAATTGCCGGAAAATTTCTAAAAACCCACATGATTATCTCCTGTGCAGGGGAAGACCCCGTTGTTACAGTCACAACAACAACATAAGCAAAATGCGGGAGTCCGAAATTCAAAATCGAGAGAGCGAGGCAGAGAGTGGGGGTTTCCTGCAGAGTATGGTAGCAATTTCGCTATGACGTCAATGGTAGCTATATTTAGTGCTCTTGATGTTGCCCCCTGCCCACAGTAGTTGGATTATATTTGATTTTTGCCTCCCGCTATGACGTCAATGGTAGCTATATTTAGTGCTATTGATGTTGCTCCCCCCCCCCCCCTTCCCACAGTAGTTGGATTATACTTGATTTTTGCCTCCTGGATACTGCTGAAACCAAGTTCAAGCCTTTCCTTAATCCCACTAAACTCGAGCACAAGTTACTGACTTTACATAGGGGAAAAAAAAGGGGTTCCAGAAAGGTCTCGCTGGAGTGGGTGCCGCTGTAGTCATGTTCTACTGTATAAGGCGGAGCGTCCACTGACCTGTTTTTTCAGTTTCAGGCCCCGCTCATCTATATATGATACATATGAGCCTTGCCTGCAACTGGCAAAACAGGTCAGTGGACGCTCCGACTAAAGGAACAACGAGAGAAACATAAAGACACAATGTCAGAGCAAAAATATCCACAACACAAAAACTCCTTGTTGTTAGGATTAGGATATTTCATCAGTTGTTATCAAGTTTTGTGACAGAAACCACATAGCACACAACACACAGATGTGAAAACATTTAAGTCTACCGGACTAGCAGCATGCAAGAATTACTGAAGAGGAGATGAAATTCTCAGAGAAGCCTACGAATAATTTTGGCCGAATAAAAAAAAGTACAGGCTACAGAGTTACAGCGTTTTTATTTTAATCCTCGAGAGTGCAACTCGTTTCAAGCTTTGTGAAACAACGCCAATAGTATCGGCTTAAAATACCTGGTAATCACAACAATTATTTCACTAATAGCAGTAATAGTAATAGATTGTAATTTCCACAAAACATTTGATAGGTAGAAATTTTTTAGACCATAAAAATACAATACTTGATAATTTTAAGTCAGATCTTCATGAGCACAAGTAATGTAGGCTAATACTTTAATTTATCTTTCCCTATCTCTCTACAAGTTGGTCCACGACATCTCTGAGCAGTTACTGCCCTTAGTCCTGCTGCTTCTGATGCCCAAGCTTCTCTGGTCACATGACCTGCTGGATAATTCTCGTCCTGTGAGGGAAACTTTCAAACACAACAAAAAAAGAGAACTGAACTACACTAAACGGACCCAGGAAGTCAAACTAATGGTTTGGGAAACTTTCAAATAAAACAAAAAAGGAGAACTGAACTACACTGTACGGACCCAGGAAGGCAAACTTATGGTTTTGTCTTGTTACTCCCAATAATGACCTGGATACTTAGCCACAAGGTAGCCCAAACGCTATTCCAAAATCATTTAGTTATATTTTTTGGGGAGAAACAAACTGATATACCTGTCGTAGAAAAGTGATGAAAGAGTTTTTTCATTTTTACTCTGTAGGCCTACTACATGAACTACTATATATATAATATAATATATGACAAAAAAGGAATAATAACAAAGGAATCTAAAAACTTAGCACAACCTCTGGATGAAAGAGTGAAGAGAGACAAATCTTTATTATCATCATGAGTCTCTTCATAAAACAAAAGAACAAACAAGTCTATTCATCAAGCTGCCAATTTTGTTGATAAACTAAGAAGAGAAAAAAAAGAAATCTCAAACTAAAATTGAGCTAAGAGAAAAAAAAGAAATCTCGAACTGAAATTGAGTGTGGCCTCCACATCAGCCCCTTATAGCCACCCTAACCTCCGCTGAAGCCTCACATTTCCAGCACAGGGGAGAAAACTCTTATTATCACCGCAGCGTGGACGTTGACACAGAGGACAATCACAGCCAGGACCATCCTGGTCAGCAGTTTTTGCTCAACTAAATGACGTCGCTCCGACCACTTGAGAAAAATTTAATTGCACAGTTTAAGATTAGGGAGGAACTTCTAAAGGAATTTAAGTGATGATCAGGGGAGTTTGCCAGAGATAAAACACAAAAATTCTTACATTTCACTAGGATGTAGCCTTGTTGATTAGTAAAGAAATTCCTTAATCATTCACATTATAACCCTTGTTGGTGATATTTTTTTCCTACGACTTATACCATAACAGTATCTCAATATAATGGATTTTCTGTCTTTTCAAACACACCATAAAAAAACAATTCGGCCAATATCTTATATGTCGACTTCATAAGGCATTTCTACTATTTATACTTTTGTCTCTTTCTTCAGGAGGACATTTCCTTACCCTAAATGTAAGGCCCGAAATTTTTGACATCATCATAGATCCTTGCATTAACTTATAACTTACAATTCAAGACTATTTTTTACTGTCATCATTAGTTGTTTCAATTCAATAACCAACTTGTCAATGCCACTCCGTAAAATTTTCTGTGTATGCTCAATATCGGCATATTTTTTGTGGGTTTTGCTGTCAATAAAAAATTCATCCAACCCTGGTCATACCAGACAAGTTTGTTAATATTTCCCTTGCAGAAACAAATATCTCTAGATTAACCACAATTCACAGAATTATATCTTGAATAGCAGAAGGAAATACACCAAACATCGTAAAAATGCAAACGTCTAACGTCACAGTGAAACATTAAAAAAATGTACAAGGTTATATATTTGAGGTTTTCACAAAAAAAGGTCTATCTGAACATTTTTGGTTGTTTTCTTCATACTTATGTGTCAGATGCTATGACAGATCAAATCGGGTGTATGCCATCTATTCTATATAATATTTTAGTAAAAAAATAGAGAGCAGAAGTCTGTTTCCGCTTTCTGAGACTGAAATTAACTTAGGTACAAGTTTGAAGAGTAGAAAATTAATTCTAAGAAGGTTTTCTAATCCCAGCCAAAAACGAGAAAAACAAAATCTGAGAATGCATGGTGTATTTATTATGCAAAAACATAAAGACAAATGCTAATGAAATGTGTGGAGCAATTAAAATGAAGTAGGCTAAGTTGTAAATGTGAGCATTTTGGTTGGCTACTTTTACAAAAACGTCTTTGAGTTTCTGTGGTTGTAGAAATGTCAACAAAACAATATGGACATCATTCTTCACATAATTTCACAACAAAACAACGCTAAGACTAAATGGTACAGATGGTGCAGAGGGAAGGGGGGGGGGGGGGGGGGGGGGGGA
>JAUKPP010271268.1:0-11199 GCA_032273245.1 Phyllaplysia taylori | reverse complement strand
GTCGAAGTAGCCCGTCTCTTAAATGACCTTACAGTGTTGCAGGGGACGTAAAACTGGTAACCAAACCAAACCAAAGCTCCCATTAAAATCACGCAAAACTCATTTCGGGTATGTACAGTATACTGACACCTGTGGTGCGATGGTTAGGTTCTTTGCCTATATAACACAGAACACTATAGTTTCATCCACACTTTGGATGAGCATCTCCATCTCTCTCCTGAGGTGCTTAGGCCGGGTTGGCCCTGACAGGCAGAGTTGAAGCAAACCACTTATAAAATGACCATACAGTGTTTCAAGGGATGTGAAACCAAAACCAAACAAAATCTATTATTGAGTGTAAGGCCTGATGGTAATACATGTATGTGCTTTAAATCTTGGTTTTATCCGAATGGGTTATATATGAAAATTGTACAATCAGGAAGAGATTTCTTTATATTGTTGCATTTACTACGGCTATCAAACCTTTCTCAGTTGGACAAGTAAAATCATGACTCAAATAAAAATCAAGAGTTTCCTTTATTAATTAAAACGCTTTTAAAACTTTGAAATCTCTATTTCACGAAGGGTGAATTTTCAATTCATGCAACTGAAAGTCAAGACCATTGACAAATCCAGATGACAGAAAAAATGTGAGCCCAAACGTTATTCTTACCAGTCTGTCTTGTCTGTGGTAATAAAGAATTGTGATCCATTTGTGTTGGGCCCAGAATTTGCCATTGATAATGTTCCTGGGGAAAAATTCCAAGAAAGAAGTATAAGAACACAACTGACATATTTCACCATAGTGTGCTAAATTAAAGATTCATGGCAAGGGTTTCACTCATACTTACTACAAGTATGTTCATAGTTTAAATAAAAAATAAAACTGCATCTCATTTAAGTACAGGTAATATAGTAATACCTGCATATCTCGACAACTGTTGACTTGACATTCTGCTTAAGTCGACACGATTAGAATTCCATTTTTTTTCTTTTTTACTACATCACATCTCTTAAGTCAACTTTTCTTTACTCAACATGATGTCAATAGTACAGTAATGTTGACTTATGCTGGTTCTAGTGTGTACTGCTATGGTGGGCAATTAAATATGACATTAAACATGGTGTACTTTCACATGCAATACACCCATTTATAATCAGTAGAAGTACAGGGAAGTTTAGAGAGAGTCAGCTGTCATCAAACTGGCTTTCTGCTCAAGTAGTAGTAAGGAGTAGGTTATTTATAGAGGCCCCAGCCTCAGCTGTTCTAGCCTCTTCTTATTTTGTAGGTATACAAACTGTTTCAAACTGGGTGGTGCAAGAAACAAATCAAGGAACATGGATGAAGAGAAAGGAATAAGCTCTTGTCCCAAACAACCCATCATGGAGCACAAAATTCTTGTTCAACGGGCACTATGTTAGTGTATCATCAAGGTTCATGAGCTGGAGCTGAGTAATTTCATATAAACTGAATCGAGATGATATAAAATGCAATTCTCTGCTTTGATTATGGAGGGGCAAGCCAAAAAAAAAGCTCCATGCTATACAAAACATCTTACCTGGTGCGGTGTGTCTGAGAGTGAAATTTTCATCTTCGAATTTGTTGCCGTAAATGCTCTTCCCTCCTGTGCCATTGTGCTTGGTGAAGTCACCGCCTTGACACATCTTGGGACATGTTAAGGAAACTGTCGTCTCTCTACTTTCATATGCTTGCACTCTTTTAGTGCATGGTAATAATTATGTGAATTTCCGAAGATCAACACGAAGTCATATCTGCACAGATAATAAATAGAACATGTAGAACCAGTGCTTCCAACAGACAAAGCTAAAAAGTAAGGAAAATGCCGGGGGTCTGGGGGCCACACAGGCCTCCATCAGGGTCCAGGGACAGAGTCCCGATGGGAGTTCAGGGGGCAAAGCCCCCGAAAAAAGTGAAAATTTGTGCTTTTGGAGGGCTGAAAATTGCACATGAGAGCCCCTTTGCGGAGCTTCATACCTTCTTTTTTTCCACCAGAGCTTGAAAAACTTTTATATTTCACATAGCCTACACCTAAAACACCGTATCATTATTGAACACCTGAAAGGAAGAGAAGTTTTAAAATTAAAACAAGGATCTCAAAGAGGAAAGAGAGGGGTAATTGTCACTTGTTTCTTCATATTTGTGCTGCTCCTGCTGACAATGTTTTAATATTTTCAAGTTTTCCCCTCCCACTGTCACTATAGCCTAACTGAGTTTGTCACCACAGCAGCAGTACGCAAACCCGGCAATGTCAATCTTGACGATGTGATCAACCAGAGTCCTAGAGTGTACTCCACTTTTGCGTTCGAGACTCCCTTCCTCAGAGCACCACTTCCAAGACCACTTATACTTATTCTTCTTTATCTCTAATAAGTCAATTTCTCTAACTGCGGACTCATCCTGCTCCTGCATCATCCGCATTTTCAATCTAGATCTAAACCTAAAGATAGATCGTGAACATAGATGTTAGAATTCAAAGTTTCTTTCGGATACTGGTTTATATATATGTAACTTGAAAACAACAATATTAATATCTCTTTGTCCGAACAAAACAAGGGCTATCCAGTGGCTAAGAATTCCGTAGATAGACTGAGGAGCTGAATGAATAAAAGAAAAAGGAAACGAGCTACATTATGAAGATAGATCTAGAACTGAAAGTTTCTTTCCGATACCGGTTTATATAACTTGAAAATCACAATATTCTCTTTGTTCGAACGAAATACGGGCTAGCCAGTGGCTAAGAAATCGGTAGATAGACAGGGGAACTGAACGAATGAAAGAAAAAGGAAAGGATGAGTAAAAATAACATTGGCTGCGGAAAATGACAGATTTTCGCCGAATTGCAGGTGGAAAAGTACTGCTGAATCACAATTACTTGGAGGTAAAGAGGAACAATGGGCAATAGCGTGGAATGTGCAACCTGGCAGGCCACTAATATAATGACCGTAGATCGCAGAGTGTTTCTGTAAGTCTGAGGGTTACCGCAAAGAGCTTGGTTACCGTAAGTATCTGTGCTTTTATCTTACCAAAGTATGGAGCTTTCTACGGAGCAAATACATGTAGTCATTTACGGATGGAGCAGCTGTGACCAGGCATCAAATACGGAACATGGGCAATTTACGGATTTCCGTAAAAATACGGAACATTGGAAGCACTGTAGAACAAAGAAATATACACAATTTAAAAAGTTTAGATTAGCAATAACTGCTAATTTGTTCGTTTCAGTCTTAACTAGCTTGTGCTTCGTAATTTCAAAATTCAAGGTTGACTACCTTCCCTAATGAAGTAAAAAGAAACATAACAAAAGTTCTCTCTATGCATTGAGAAAGGATACAAATTGTGGAATAATCCTGTGGAATGAGGAACCCTTGTACCCAAAACCTTTTTCATGTGTACACAGGCACTTGAAGTTTTCTGAGGAGCAAGCATTTTTATAAAGATTCAAAATGTAAAAGGATTGTGATAACATCAAAACAATGATTACAAATATTGAATAAAATATAAAAAAAAGAGTGAAAGACGTAAAGGTTATGGTCTACTGGTTTGGCGGATTAAATTATTCTTTACCACATTGGATCCATCAAATTTATCATACTATTCTTTATGAAAAATACACTTTAGAAATCCTACGCATCCCTATTTTCGCGAGCACAGGACTGAATGAGAAAAGCATAATGATTGATGTAATCATTAACTGAAACTTCTTTTTCTCATATAACGTGGGCTGAGAATTAACTGGTTCTATGTCCAATTTTTAAAATTTTTTTTAAGGTAGATATTGGACAAGAATCGATGCAAATTTCTATCTCTAAAAAAGTTGAATCTGTAAGAAATAATCTGAATAAATAAAAAGGAGATTTCCTTTCAACTTTGTAATGAAAATATAATGATTGGCAAGCTTTGGCTTCAATTTTCTCAGTTCGCGAAAAAGTGGACATAGAACCAGTTAGTTCTCAGCCCATGATATGGTAATCTTCATTTTTCATATTCTTCATTAAACTTTATTAAAAAGATTCAGACTGGAACAAATAAAACAGTGCAGAACACGCCATCCATTGAAAATCTAGGAATTTATGAAGCTGCGGCATATCAGGTATGCCATGATGCACCATCCATTTGTGATCAACTCACCAACTGTCTTTGGAACAACATCTGCTCGTAGTTCAATGATAATCCGCCCTGTGTCTTGATTTCCAATTTTAATGTCGAAGAACACTTGAGGATTGCTTGTTGGCCGGGCTTTCTTGACTGGTGTCGCATTTTCCTGGGGACAAAATACCCATGCTTGGTTGAGAGGAACATGTAGCAAGGCTCTTGTGAACAAGTAAAGTTTTGTTAGCTACAACTGTAAAGAACAACTGGAGGCAATACTAATACAACACAAACTCGTGAAAATACATGATGAGATTTGCATTGTTCCCACACGAAACAAAACGTTTTTATTTTCCTGAAACCTTTATATCTACTTTGTAACTCAATGTTACGGCTCTTAAAACTTTAGCAGTCTTTATTTTTAAGTAACATACTTATTACCTCTCCACAAATGGCCAGCCATAACAGTCTGACAAGTTGAAAAACTTCTTTCGTCCTTAATCTCCACACTACATAGCCTTTGGTTCAGTCTGTTGTTATTAATCCAGATCTCAGAAGTATAGATTTCGTGAAACTATACAAACCCTTTTGCCTTTATTTGATACACTGTTTTTATTCCACTTACCTGCACTTCTTCTGCCGCCCTCTTCTCTCCTCTATCCTCTGGTGCAGCACCAGCATCTACATCATTGCCTTCCTCTCCCTCTCCAGTCTTTAGAGTGGCACCAGCGTGTTGCTGCAACCAGGAGTCGTCAGACCAAACTGGACACACACACACAGTCAATCATCAATGGTAGAAGATTTAATAGTTGTACATACAGAAAAAGTTAGGTATGTGGCATATTGATTCAACATTTTAAAAAACTCCACACGCCATAATTAGTTGAGAAAATCAATTCTGATCTTATCACATACACATTTAATATGCTATATTCTTTTCTTTCTTTAATGACAAAAATTGCTGTGTCTCTTACTTTGCGGAGATATCATATATCAACTCATCAATAACCTCAAACGTTGACCAACAGAGTTTTTATTGTGAAATGTGGTCAAAGAAAAAACATGACCTAATTCTAATCTGTGTCCTCCAAATCTCATGAAGACCATCCTTTCCTGACAGTACTATCAATTGTTTGAAATAATATTCGACACCAATTGAAGTTACAAACAAATAGAATGGTTATTTACCTGCTCTTGTAGCACCTTCTTTCATTTTCATTGGTTTTGCAAGGTTCACACGAATCGTCCTCCCAAATAATTCTGATTCATTCTGAAAAATCAAATGGCTCTGGTATAGTATAATACAATGCATGAGTAAAACAACAACAATGACAAAAATCAACTACTCTGTCAAAATCTGAAGGACTGAAATGCACTTAAAACCAAGGAAGAGATTACAAAAACAAAGGGATGACCTGTAAATGTTCTTTTTGATATGATTTTAAAAATCAGAGCGGGCCATTTCTAGCAACCAAAAATAACTGACAACAGACTTTTCTTTAAAAATTTACACTTGGTTCCACATCCCTCAGATAAGGTTTTATACATTTGTTTCTGAACAATAAATCAATGGATACAAAATATCCTCACCAGACCTTTAAATGTACAGCCAGACACCAAATAACAAATCATATTTTGTGGTCCATCCACTCATCTCTAGCCTCCCCCTTCCCGGTCCCCACTGTATCACCAGCCTCATTTACCAGGTCTTGCTAAAGGGAAGCCCATATATTCATGTACAAGACCCTATATAAACAACTATCCGCCAATGGCCTGAGTTGTATGATCCCTATTGAACTAATTAATTTTTTTTTTTAAACCACCTCCGTCCTACTGGATGACACTACTGATACACACGCTACACACTACACATCACAAAACAGTCAGATGGCTTACAAAACAACACACTGCACATCATTCCCTCAGCTGAGCAGCAATGTGGTGATAATCTCTCTTTGTCTCACACAACTCTACTAATTAGCTGGTTGTAGTTGATTTGCCCTCTCCTCTCCCAGCCCACCCCAGTATTCAAGGGTCATAGTACTGCTAGTTTCCTGTTTGTCCCAAGATGGATGATAAAACTAGGTTTGACTGTATGCCCTAAAATGAGCTATTTGAATAAAAAAAAAAATCTAAAAATAATTCAAAACCTTACCATGTTGTCAACAGCATGTGCAGCATCCTAGGGTAAATAAATGAAGAAAAAAAAAAATGAAAACAAGAACTTAAACATGAACATGGTTTAAAAAATTAATTATAAACTTGCATTTTCTAACCCATACAAAATGTACTGTCTCTTTTCTTGCCAGGCAAAGAACAATCAATGACAATTAAAATATCACCAGTTCCTAAATACTTTTGAAGACGACAAGGTTCTTGAATCAAGTGTGTGAGCATTGAGTGAGGTCCCGCTTGGATGAAATAGCATATAAAATCGCCCAGAAGGATTAATGAAGACCCTTCAATTCTAAGTTAGTTGGATTCACTTTCTAACAAGCCCTAATTATGATCCAAAAACAAACCCCTCACATATTTTCAGATACTATGAAGAATGATCACACAAATTATTTATATTTGCACTTGTGTCTTCAGGTTTGAGGGGAAAATAGGTTCAAATGATTTATAAATCATCATCTATGATATAGTAACAGAATGACTAGATCAAATACATGTATCACTTACCTCTGCACTTTCAAATTCAACAAAGGCAAACCCTCTATGTTTCTCTGAAGAAAATAGTAGAAAATCAATTTAATAAGTTTGTGTAGGCTTCGTAAAAAGATATTTAGCTCCATACACACATCTCAGTTTTTATTTGGTTTGGTTTTTGGTTTAACGCCCCATGCAACTCTGTAAGGTAACTTACGAGGCGGGACCTCCGAAATTTACGTCCATCTCCGATAGGACGGGGGTCGGAGCCATGAAAATTTCGAAAAAATCCCGGGGATCCTACCCGGATTCGAACAGGGACCTTCCCATCTGTAGGCGGGCGCACTACCGCTCGGCCATCGACGCCCCCTCAGTTTTTATAGACTCCTTAAGTTGAAATGAAATACAAAAAAAAGCAATGGTAAGATATAGGATTATTTTCAATACAATCTCACTGTGAAATGATTGTGCCCGACAACTACAATTTGAGATTAATATTTTCCCTGCTAAAGTTTGTGTGCGTGTATCTTTTGTCTCACTCTAGGAGAAGAGACATAGAAAGTGGTGAGACAGAGATGAGAGAAAGAGCAAGATAGAGAGAGAGAAGATACTTGAACTTGAAAGAATTTCCTCAAGTCAGAATCCCACTCACATATTTTGTTTGCAACAGCGGAGAACCTTGTTGGTTTTGGGTTTTACACCCCTTGTGACATTGTAAATTATGTCATTTAAAAGGTGGGCTGCTTCAACTCTGCACGTCAGAGGTCAACCCAGGCGAAAGGGACACAACATCTCGGTAGAGACACACTGGTGTTCCCCAAACACAGGGAATTAACTCCCTTCATCTCTGTGATAGGTGAAAAGCCTAACTATCACATTACCAATGCCAGTGTAAAGAGCCTAACCATTACAACAAGAATATCACTTTTAATACCACCCACCCCCATTGAGCACAGAAAAAAGAGCAATGATCCAAGCAAAACCTTCTAACACAACAGCTTTTGTCATGCATTTTAAAAATCAAATTTATAGGCCTGTTTAATTTTTTATAACATGCAAGTAAACTCAAACAATATTATATGCCTCTATAACTCTTATTTTGCGACTACTCATATGATGAAAAGCCATGATTTTTATAAATCATAATTTCACCCCCCATCTCTCTACATATTAAAAAGTCAAAGAGAATCTTACCTGTTTCATAATCCAGTGGCATCTGAATGTCCACAATTTCCCCAAAAGGGATAAACGCGGCATGGAGTATTTTGTCATCAACTTCTTCAGCACAGCCACCTGGTAGGAAGAGAGAATGAAAGAGGGTTGTAAAATAGGTTATCTATGATCCATTTTTAATTTTGAAGACCAATGACCAATCAAATCCAGTTAATTTTTCTTCATTTCTCTGTCAGTGAATGTAAGCTTTCTATAGATAGACATAGTGGCTTACAAGTTACTTCTCTATTTGCATTCTACGTTTTAGAGTGGGATGCACGTGCGTGGCAGAACTAAGTCCTGACTATCTCATAGTCACCATCTAGCTAGCTGCTCGTATCTACTGACAATCTGTGCGCCTGTGTAAAAAGCTCCAAGTTGACCCTTCCTCATCCGACTAACTAGTCAGAAGAAGAAGTGGTGACCTATTTTGCCGAAAGAAGACGAAAGCAACCTATAATGAGTCATAGAAGTTATTTAAAATATTTTTTAAAAACAGCAAAGCGCAATAAATAATTCATATGACGGCATTTCCTTATGAAAACATAACAAAAAAATACCAGCGAAGTGCAATAAATAGTATCGCTGTGTCCTTGTTCCAAATCTCTCTCATAACCGACAGGATAAAACAGTGAGGAAGCCTACAATTTCCCACAATTTTAGTGCCATAACACTTCGCAACGGTTCTTTCTATCGTGAAACAAGCAGTTACAGATTGCACACTTTTTGGTCGCTATCGTTTTTTACATTTTACACCGCTGCAACCTTGTAGTAAGGCAGTAGTCCACCAAAATCGAGGACAGAACTCGACAGAACTACTACAATGGACCTAATTAAGGTGAGTTAAGTCCTGGTTGGGGACGCAAATGCTTTGTGCATGGTGAATTTAAGGACTTTATAGTCTAACGTAGCTTAGGCGGTGCGTAAGACAATCTTACTTCCTCGTAGTAAGTATTGTACATACCAATACTAGAATCTAAATAAAAATTAGTGAAATGAATAATATGTGGATAGCAAACTGCAACGACAATAGGCCCATCCCTAGCTCAACAGGAGGCTCCATGAGCTTTACATATATTATATTACAATCCATTGTTACCCTGGCTGACAAGTCACCAGAGCCATTCTATTCAATTCATAATCTGAAACATTCTCCTTAGCTTCCTGGTGAGGCTTACACGGTAGTAGTACAAGTACAAGCAGCAGTTTTACATGATGTGTGCTTAAACACCAACACATATAGGCCTATGATATTAATTAAGCCTGTGTTCCTCAATTGTCAGTCTCATTGGACACAATGGCCCTCCTCTTTATCTGTAATGGCCGACTTGCCCGCTTCTGTCGTAACCCATTATTGTGTTGTGACCGCACCAAAAAAACTTCAAATAACGAAAGGTAGGTTCCTACAAACACCACATAACCAAGACAATCAGACCCACCCTCGAGTATGAGCAGTCATCTGCTGTGTAGCAAATTAGGAAGGAAAGGGGTGGGGTGGGAAATAGGGGAAAGGGAGGGAGGGAAGGGGTGCAGAGCACAGAGCTGAACTTCAAGAAAGATGGTCCAGGAAACAAAACTACCGACTAGTTTGCAAATGATGTGAAACCTTTTGATGTGGCCATGCCCAGGGAGCTTGAATGTAAGACCTAAGAAGAGCCACATGTTGGGGAAAACTTGGTGTGGACCAGTTCACACCTTGGCGTGATCCCGTCGGAGCGGATAATGTAGCCTCCCCCTCCCTCCGCTCATTATCGAGCTTAACAACAGAGATTTAACCACATTCATGAGAGTGGATGATTAGTAACGTGACGGGTGGTACAATGATGTGAAAAATTGTAGTGCACACTCCGGTCTGTTTAGTAAACTAGGCTATTTTCTGAAATGCAGGACCGCTCTAGTTCTTGAGTAAGAGTCCCTTCACAGCGAGGTCGTCCTTAGTTCAGGGCGACTTTTACTTTTTTACTAGCTTTGTGCAAAAATTGTAAAAACAAGTCTTAAAACTGCAGGACATTATGCGAACCGGGACTAAAAGCGGTGGGACCTTAGGCATAGACTACATTCCAGCCTACTGTACTGAGACGACACAAATCTTTGCGAAAGAGCGGCCTGTCCCCTTTTTTTTTCATAAAATTAAAAAACACACTTTTGATCTGGATCTTAAATTGTTCCAAGCTAGCCAGAGCTAGAGACAGACAAGGCGGATTCCACGAGAAATGTGCACCCAGTTACCTTTTCACTTCAATTTTGTGAAAATTTAAAAAATAATCAATAAAGTCATGGTATCATTTTAAAAAGCATTCAAAGCTCTTTAAGGAAAATCCATTGCCATAAGCTAGAGACCCTCATGCATGGAGTAATAAGCTGAAGAGTTACCTACCCTTGATAATTCCTGGATTTCTAAAGGACCCCAGAGTGAGTCTGTTTCAGACACTTATCAAGTGATATATGGATTTTTCAGTGTTCATAAATTAACTTATGACTATGAATTAGCCATAATATATCAAGATAACAAGAAAGAAAAGTAATGTTTATTGCAATATTCTTTGAAAAATGACGATAATTTTGTCATAAAAAACATGTGGCCCAAAATTAATCAAAGATTACATGAAAATACCAGAAATGCCCTAAGAATGGAAAAATAACATCATGGATGCTATAATAAGTGAGCAGTGATCTCTGTGTTGTCTCCTTATTGCTGTACCAACCCTACATTTGTTTACAAAGTAACTGGCACAATCTGGTATGAGCGGCCGGTTTTTATGTACTTTTATTAAGACAGAGATTTATTAATTTATAAAAAAGTAAACAATAAAAAGGTCTTGGGTTACCCCTACTGGGAGAGGAACAGCCGGTGATCTTGTAGTTTCGTTCGTTAAAGTCAGGTCCGAGTATCGAGATCGTCCGGGTATCGAAGAAGAGTGAACAAAGCGTGAGACTGGAAGGAAACACAGCATCTTTATGAACATACAATTCAGAATTTTCATTTCAATCTAAGCCTTAGACTGAAATAGTTCTGAATTGTAATAAAAATGCTAGGATGAGTGTTTCCTACCTGGCTGGTCTCACGCTTAGCTCAATCTACTTCGATACCTGGGCGACATCGATACCCGAACTTTGTAGGTACTTGCACAAGTGGCTTGAAATGGGACAGGAAGTGATGTGCAGTTTTTGGTGAAAATGTTGACAGAGTGATTTGGGGGTACCATTTTTCAAGGCATGCTTTTCTAAGACCTCTGTTGATAACCCAT
>JAUKPP010271257.1:0-11199 GCA_032273245.1 Phyllaplysia taylori | reverse complement strand
CCCAGACCCCCCTCTCTAAGAAAGTTATAAATACAGATTCTTCTTCTTGATATAAAGGTAGTCCTTAAAATATAGATGAATAATCTATTGCCATGGGAAATAGAAACAGCGCTACTTCAAAGGTGGTAAGAATTTTTGTGATTCGTATTAATGACATATGGGGGCTGTTTTGGGGTGGTCCGGAAAAGTTCAGTTTTTTTTTTCGAATTGAGTTGCCACCTCTGAGCTGTGTTTTTTTGGGGGGGGGTTTATTTCACCCCTCGTGATGTGTATTTTTCTTCTAAGGCTACATTGTTTAGGGTTTAATTTTTACTCTAATCATGTCTCTTGTGAATAAAAATTTTTATGTTATTTTTTGTATACAGACAAATATCAATTTTAAAACCTTTGCGTTTCAGCAATATGCTCAACACTTGTGCCTTCTAGCCAAACTGTTCCTGGACCACAAAACCCTCTATTTTGACACAGACCCATTCCTCTTCTACTGTATGTGTGAGCAAGACAATCGCGGATATCACTTAGTGGGCTTCTTCTCTAAGGTTTGTAGAGCAGTAGACGTAAGAAAGTCACCTCACCTATCATGTTCCTCTTTGCGTGAAACAGTAGTGTTGCCTAGCTTGCTGGTTTTCTTCTTTGGTATCTATCAATCTTAATGAACTGTGTATGTAAAAACAAATATATTGTATGTGCAACATTTGTGTTCAGAAAAATTTGCACATTTCGATCATCATTGTTACCTGTAGCTTCGAAATGCTCGTGCTTCTTTTTTTTTGTGAATGAACATCTTCCCCGTCTATGTTCATGCATTACATAAGTTGTTTTTCGAAATGTGACAATCTCAACAGCTCTTTGAATATTGTCGTGTATAATGGTGTTCAAAACTAATATGATAGTACAAAGTATTTGAATTTTAATGAGACGCTTCAATTTTGTTGGGAATGGCCAAATAAAGATTGAAGGAATGGGCATATATCTAAGGGACAAATGTGCCTGTTAATATATGTTTGTTAGCCCCTCCATAAGACAAATTTCTGTACAGGGAAGGAAATTTATTACTTTGTCGTTGCCACTTCTTATTTAGCAGGTAAGCCTTGCAACTATTTAACTGGCAGGCACAAAGTCCTAAATCTTTTTTTCCTTGTCCTCAGGAGAAGGAATCGGCTGAGGATTTCAATGTGGCCTGTATCCTCACTCTCCCTCCATATCAGCGAAAGGGATATGGAAAACTTCTCATAGAATTCAGTAAGCCCAGTAGTAATTAAAGTTGAAACATGTATTGTGTTTGAATGAGGTGTACAATTTGTCACTTTAACCATAATAACAGTCTGCCTATTCACCTAATACAGAAGAGCGCTGATAAACCAACAAATTCGCTTATCGGACACAATGAACGAGAACAAAATTTTTTCCTCTTTTATATCAATTATATGTCGTGATAATCCAACAATTTCCTGTTCCGACTCTGAGATAGGTTAAGAGGCAATACTGATAATTACATAGTAAAAAAACTGTTTAATAATCCAACATCATTTTTTAGATTCTTGGGCAGGTATGGCATCGAAAATGAGATGCAACGCTGGTTAGGCTACGTAGAATCCCATGCACCAACAGGATGTCTACACAAAAGGGGCGAGAGCGCGTAAAATAGTAGCTGATCATTACGGTACCAAGCTTGACCACTACCCTTGGACTCCTCGTACCCATTTCCGATAGTGTTAAGCCTGATAACTTTTATGGCATGCCAGATGCCCATAACCAAACAAGATGAGCCATCTACAACTTAATCAATCCTTCTTACTCATCCCCTTCTTAACACTGTGTATAGTCCTAACATTAAGAAGATTCATAATGCAAAGATCAATCTGCTTTTGGTACTACATGTTCATGCAGCGTACTAATTATATTTTGATAAAAATAGAAAGATATACAAGATGGCAAAACTGAATGAAATCAAGGTGTTTAATCAATAAGATTATATGGGGCCGGCCTATAGCGGATCCGATAATCCGTCAAACTGGATAATCCAACAATTTTGCGGGGCACGGGCGATGTCAGATTATCGGCGCTCAACTGTGTGTATATGAAGAGATGGGACAGATTCTCCTGGAGACAACAATTTGGTGCAGTACGATCCATGTAATTTTATACAAAGTTGCACATTGTGTGTTTTGCAAACGTCAAAACCTTTCAGAAAAATATCAAAAGCATTCGGGGATTCAATTACTCAACATTATTTTCTGTAACCTCACAATGATAGATATATTTCTTTATTATACAACATTCCTGCAACCTCACAGTCATTAACGTGACTCTTTTTATTATTTAATAGTAGAATTTTGTTTCTGAACCTGATATTTGGTTTAGTTTTGGATTAACGTCCCTTGCAACACTGTAAGATCATTTAAGGGACAGGCGTCTTCGATCCTGCCTGTCAGGGCTAACCCGGGCTGAGATGAACATCGTCCCAGCAGAAAAACGGGAGATATACTCGATACAAAAACTGCCCCATGCGGGCCTCGAACTCATGTCCTCTGCGTAATAGGCAACGGGCCCAACCTTTACGCCACAGACGCCTGCTCTGTACCTGATAATGATGATGAAACAAAATGAGGTCAAGAACAACATTTAGCAAATGTTCTTCATGCTTATCCATCCAGGTTACGAGCTGTCCAAAGTGGAATGCAAAACAGGGTCACCAGAGAAGCCTTTGTCAGATCTTGGCTTACTCTCATATCGCAGCTATTGGTCTCAGACAATCTTAGAAATTCTGCTGGAGATGAAACCCAACGAGTCAGGAGAGCGGCCATGCATCACGATTAAGTAAGCAAGTTAGAAACCTTTGACTGGCAGGTATTCACGATGTCTGGCTATGTATATTCCTGAATGTTTTGTTGGGTCGTTTTAAGTTTTGACCTTGAATGCTTGACAACATACTGTTGCGGTAAAACCTTATTCTTATCTTTGCTTATTGAAATCAATCAAAATTGCATTTTGTACTGTCAGAGCATATGTCAAGGAACTGATGCTTGTTACAATTCATGTCACCCCTTGCTTGAGCTTATGTTGATTCCCAAGTGTGCCTACTGTCGTGGAACTTTCGAGTCAGATTCATATAGAATTCTGTCAGAAAAGGATATATTTTGGCTGTTTTGTTCTTCATCTTTGTCTTGATGTTCCTCAAAATCATTTTCATAGGTAGGCATGTCTGCTTCATTACTTTTAGATTTTTAAACCAACTTAATATCTAAAGCGATTCAGCAGCTTATATGCTGGGCTGAATAACTAAATTTCAGGATTTTTCCTTTGTCAGTTTGCATCTCTGTCATACACACCTAGCAATGTGATATGTTGGAGAAACACTCTGTAGGCAGATGATCTAGTGTCCTAAGCTATGGGATGATTGTATTGGTGCTGTTTCAAATAAAAATGATTTTTTTTTTTATTTCATTCTTTCTTTCCCCTCACACCAGTGAAATTTCTGAGCTGACGAGCATCAAGAAAGATGATGTGATCTCCACCTTGCAGCACCTGAATCTCATCAACTACTACAAGGGCCAGTACATCATCACACTGTCAGAGGAACAGATCCAGACACAAGAGAGGGCCATGGCCAAGCGACCCATACGCATTGATGCAAAGTGTCTGCACTGGCAGCCTAAAGACTGGAGTAAACGCGGGAAGTGGTAGGGGAGCTTCCCTCAAGTAATAAGGGTGAGAGGAGAGAATAAGCATATCTGTGGTATCTCATTAGTTCTCAGTGTACATGGATTTGACGCAGACTGTGTCTTTGTCAGTTTGATATTCTGGCTGCAAAAGAAACTGTTGTGTTTGGCTTCTCGGGGTGGTTATGATCTGAACAATTTGTAGATTGATTTGTCCCGTGTACTGACAGGCAATTGTATGTCTTTATGGCAAGTGTCCTTTTTATAAACAGTGTGCAGATCTGAATGCCATATGTAGTCAAATGCATGTGAAGTATCCTATCTTTTAACCATGTGCTGTGTGTAGTGAAGTGTATATATGTATGGCAGTAGTCTGTTGGATGCACAAGGAGTAGATGCATTGTGGTATGTTGTTGGGTGTATGTTTTTTCTGGCAAGTGTCCTGGCTTCTCTGAGCAGTCCCTTGGGTTGGTGAACATTAGGCAGTTCAGTGAACGTGCAAGGCGAATCGGCCGTGTTGCGCCCCATATACTTTTGTGATCGGTCTTTCGTATGTGAATCGCTGAACCATTTCCGATTCGTTTTTTAAAAGGGATAAGGAAGCTCTCCAAAATGGCGTTTGTTTCAATGAGATTGGTGCGGTAGATCCGGAGATATTTTCTTCTGGAAAAAAACAACTTTCAGAACCCGATAAAATAAAAACTTGTGGATATGCAATTTTCAAACTTGAAAGGGAGACAGATCATCCATTTTAGCTTCAATAGACGTTTTAATCGTTCAGCTTGATGTTTGCTCACCGATATGGTGCTTTCCGCAAAAATACATTCAAAGGCCGAAGTATCGATTCGGGCGCCACCACTTTCTCCCCCACACAGTGGTACGCTTACTCACCGCTAAGCTTCGGCATCACATTTTCGTGCTGAACAAGTTTTTCATTATTATTATTATTATATTAAAAGAAATACGTGAGGCTATCAGAAGAATGATTTAAATCCCGTTTCGAGTGCCAGTGGTTGCTCTTGTGCTGAGACACTGGAAAACCCGATCCTTTTTATGATCTGGCTCTTTAATAGAGCAGAATTGGCCACTCTACATCTAAACTCTCTATCTAGAACTACTAGAACTAGGCCTGTTTTCTTCGCAATGGAATTAACCCTCTTAATGCGACAATCAGGGGTCTCTCAGCCTTGACCGGTCGTGATGCACCGGATGGCTTGCCGGGTCATTTGAGGCCCATGCAGGGAATGTTGTGGTTTAATTTTTTATCTTGATGCTATGCGCATCTTCTTCCTCTGCCTCTACTCGAGCCTGCTCTATTGCCTCAGCTCTCGTGGATTTTCTCCTCTTCTCAGCTGCCTTCTGCACATCCTGGCTTTTGTGCAGGCGCTTGTTGGTACGAGAAGATTTTAGGTGCTTTGTTTTTTTCCTAGAGGATAATCCAAAAAGATTCTTCGGCTCAGTGGTGTATGCTGGGCCAAAATTGAATTCAGCAGCAGTAGTGAACACAGCCACTTCCACACGTTGCTTGCTATGGAACTGTGATTTACTGCATTTGGCCCAGACTGCGTGATGGAAACTTTCATTGGCATTCTGGGTCGCCTTGCGCTCACACCTCTGAAGAAGAGAATCCGCTGTGAGCCTTTCGTAGAGGGGGTGAAGATGCTGGTGAAGCAGGTCGTAATCCAAGGGTGTATGCACTCTCTTTTTATGACCTCCTGGATATACATGCCTTGCCAAGGACTTCTTGTAAAAACACCAGGAGTCGTTGCCAGGAGGACAGTGCATGCGCTGTGGGTAGTCGTCTGTGGAGTATCCGTGGTGAACACCAGCCAAGATTGCCGTCCTCATCTCAGCTGCAGTAGCTTGGCTTCGGATAGCCCTTGCCTAGTATATTGACAGCTTACGAATGGTGTTCGCTGTCAATCCCCCATGATCCCTGCAGTCAGTGACGAGGTTCCTCAAGGCAGTGTCCATAAGTTTTCCCCACATGTTCAGACACTCCTCCTTCACTACCCTAACTCCAGGACCATAGGGCTGAAGCTCTAATACTTTGTTGAAGGCTTTAGAGTCTCCGTCTCCAACAAATGTTGTGTAACGGAGAGAGAAATTAGCCACAGAACGCTGCCACAACACAACTGCTGCCTCCACCTCCATCATCCCAGATGATCCTGCGAAGTTGACGTTGCAGCCAGTAGCCTGGTGATCTTTCAACCATGCGTCGTAAAGCTGGGGCGTGTTCTTCTTCTTGAATGCACCAGTTATTGCGCACGCTGGCAATGGAGGCTCATAACATGACTGTCAATCACCAGTCCGGTGAGAACGTCGATGATGCAGCCGATGCCAATGAGAGACTTGTGGCCACGAGTCAGCCAGGAGCCATCAAAGCTCACTGCGATGTCAAGTAGCCCGTCCTCCTCCACAAATCTCATGTTTATGTACGCTTGGCGAACAGTATCAGCAACCTTTGTAAACACTTTTTCTGCCAAGGACACATTTTTACAATAAATCTGCTTGGCAAACCTGTTGAAGGTCCTTTGGTGAAGCCCAGGAAGGTCGAGATGCGCACACAGCATGTTGAACTTGTATGGCCCGGTCCTCTCAAAATAGCTGCAGGCATGGCATTCTGATTCACTATGAAAGGTTTCCTCTTTTCGGGAGCGAGGTGTCGAGGGACGACGTATACCTGGGTTCACCAATGATACTGTTGCATTCTGAACAGAACACGGAGAGTCGAAGAGCTAGGCCGAACTGCCCATCCTGGCGCAGCGACAAAGTCCCACCATGGCCACAGTTGCAACACAGAAGTTGGTGGATCAACCGCTCAACCTCTGTCAAGTCGACAAAGGCCCGAGCCGTCTCCGTAGCAGGAGGAGCCACTATATTACAAACAGGATAGCGAGCACAGAAATTATAGAGCGTTATTGACTCGACACAAGTTGATGCTACTTTCCAGCATGGAATCCGAAAGTGAATCTTCGTTTTGAAAGACCAATGCTTTAGTAGGCTTCTGATTACATCCCGATTACACATGCGTTTTCTAAAACTTTAATAGCTATGGCTAAAAAAGAAAAATAAACTTACTGCAGCTTAGAAACTGCAAAAATGAGGTTTGCAGCCACTCCCTCATTGCCATAGCAATTTCCAGCGATCCCAAGATCCTTATCCAGGCCAGACAGTTCCAGATCTTGAAGATTTTGCCGTCGCATCCAGGGAGTGGACATTGCAATGCAGCTCGAGCAGCTCCACTTCGAGAGCCTCCGCCAAGTTCCTTACAACGCAGCTGTTGACTAGGGCTCTGTCCGTAACAGTGCATGACACTGACTTCTGCACAGTGGTGAGAATGTTGCCAGGGTTAACGCCTGTGTACCTGGCGTAAACCAATGCGACGTTTGAGAGAGTTGTGACGATGTGGTCTGTGTAGTCTGTGGCCCGACCACCACGAATTTGTTTCACGTCCACCACTAGAAACTTTTTAGACCGCGATGTCACATGAATCTCATTCACATGGGCACCACCAACAGTCATAGCCTCCCATGATAAGCAAAGGTTATCCTCTTTGATGAGAAAGCCCCCAAGCTGTGGCCATAATGCCCAATTCATAGGTCATTTGTGCGGCTGTTCTGGGGCTGGGGACTTTTGGTAGACACTGATGCCCTAACAGCTGTAGTAGCTTGTTAAGTAGGGGGCCACATGCTGTGACAGGCACTGCAGCAGTTATCATTTCATACACTGCCTGGCGCACCCTGTCAGAATACGGACGCCCATCCTTACATTCAACCACTGTTTTATTTGCGTCTTGGGTAGAATCTATCGCCTCCATAACTTCCTCCAGGTCGCCAACACGTTTCTGGAGAAAGTGCACTTCATCTCGAAGTGCCTTGTTGTCGGCACGAAGGGAGGTGGTCTTGCCTTGCAGCTGTGCACACGTGTTCCTTAGTGCCTTCAGCTCTGTATCCTTTGCTCTGCGCTGACGGGCATTTCGAAAGATCACTCCCTCTAACTTACTCACCTTCAATTTGATCTTCTGTCGTTTGTTTCTTTGGTTAGAAACCCTCACCCCAAACTTTCTCTTCACCTGGGCTACTGTGACCCTTGCCTGACGAGCCTCCACCTGCTTGCTTAGGTATTTGGAGCTGAGGGCAAGGAGGGAGTCTTGCTTGCGTGCACAGCCGTCACAGTCTCCACGCAGTTTCTTGGCCTTAGGGGGGCTCTGAGAGTGATACTGTTCAGATGATGAGGGCTCAGGCTGTGTTCGCTTTGCTGTTTGGGGTTGATGATGAGTTTTGTGTTGAAAGTCCACGCGCGTGGACAAAACCCCACAAATCTGTCAGTTTCTCGAGGGAAGGACTTTAACAATGACTGATACTTTGCGTGGACCTTCACCAATGAATTCTTGATAGAGATTAGTGTTTTGTGGTCCTCAAGTAGAGCAAATTCTACCGAGATATCCTTCACAGCAGCAGTGTAGGAATACACTTTTGACCGTTTTTTAAACGATGAATGGTGCTCAATGTGGATGAATGGTGCTCAATGTGGATGAGCAGTGCAGCATTGTGGTCTTGTACAGAAGGTAGGCATTCAGCTCTGCCAGCATAAACATGGGAAGAAGAGCTTCTCCCACCACTTTATCGTCCACCTCTTGAACGAATTGTACTGCACCATCTAGTCCGATCTGTCCACAGCCCCCATGAAACGGTTGTAGTCCATCACTGCCTTGAACTTGATGATGGGGTTGTCGTCTTTGTCAAGGCGGCCGGTCAACTGTGTGAAGGCATCATGGAGAGAGGTCAGGAGGTTTACTTCCCTCTTGTCCACCCACTTGATGTGAACAAGCTTCCCGTCGGTCATCACCTTCTCATCTCCCTTCTTCTTTACGATGTCTTTACCCTTCATCGCTGCAGAGACTCCAGTTCTGTTGGTTCGCAGAGTACCGCAGGCTGGTGTCTTCCGGGCAAGGAGATCGTTGTAGAGAATTGGGCTGGTTTAGTAATTATCCGTGAACAGGTGATGACCGGCATCCAGGTACGGATCCAGGAGTCGCATCACAATGTCGTATGTTGCTCCCTTCAGTGACGCTTGAGTTTTCCCCTTGTAGACTTCGAAACCAGAGCAGTAACCGTTGGACGAGTCGCACAGCATGAAGAGCTTCATCCCAAACTTGTCAGGCTTGTCGGGATTGAAGACCTTGAAGTGCAGCGGGCCCCTCCAAGCTACCATCGCCTCGTCAACGGCCACTCTCTGGTTCGGATAGTAAGTCTCCCTGAATGATCTTGTCAGGTGCTCAAGGATTGGGGCGACCTTAAAGAGGGGATTGAAATCAGGACTGTCTTTTCTCGGCATCCGTGCGTTGTCAACTAGGTGGAGGAAGGTCAGGAGAAGCATGAAGTGGTCCCTTGTCATGGCTGTCCTGAAGAAGGGTAGGCCGTACAGCGCATCCTGGGCCCAGTAGTCGTCAAGGTCAGTGATGACGACGAGGCCCATTGCCGTGATGAGGCCGAAAAAAGCCCACATCTCCTCCACCGTGGTCTCCACCCACTTGTTAAAGCGGCTCTTCGGGCTGATGGTGTGGGAGGCAAGGTAGTCTCTTGCGTACCTGAAGGAAAAGGGGGGGAAAAAAAATAAAAAATTAAAGGAGGGTGAAAAGGAGAAATATAATCCAGCAGAAGACAACTGGTATCTATTTTGCACCTGCTCAGCGTGTCAAAATACTGAGTGAATCATGATTCACACCCGTGATTCACACCCGCAACATTTTTCTCACGCGTATGGAAGCATAATTTTAAAAAAAATTTAAATTAATGGCACATTTATCAAATACATTATATAATTTTATCAAAACTTATTTGTTCTTCCTTGCTTTCTATTTCATTTCTCTCTCTTTTTTTAAAGAATTATTATTGACACTCCATTACATTTTTACTTCACAATGCTATTTCTGTAAAAAAAAATATAAAAAAATAATAATAAATTCAAAACTACAACCCCCTCCACCCCCCCACCCCCCTTTTAAAAAAAAAATATTTTATATATTTACTCAACTATACAAACTTTGTATTTGTTTTCTTTTTAAAAAGCAACTGATTATGCTTGCATAGAAAATGAAACATATTTACCAGTTGATCTCCTCTGTTATTGTTGATATCATCTCCTCATCGACCAGGAGCTTCAAGAATGTCAGGGGGGAGGCATCAGCAGCAACAGGTTTCATCACTCCAGGCCTGCCAGTGAATGGGGGTGGTGTAGGGGCGGGTGGAGAAGCGCTGACCCTCCAGTTCCAGCTGTAATCCTTCACATTTGGGTGGATTACCGCCTGTCCTTCCTCCTCAGCAGGTGCAATGTTGTCCTGTTGTTCCATCTCTTCCACACCAGTGTCTTGCACCTCTTCCTCCTCTCTCATCATTGACGATTGCAGGCCCAAAGCATCCTCGTCATCACTGCCATCACAGTAGACTTCACCTCCTGACTCTTGGCTGCTTTGCTCCTCCTCCTCTAACTCGGCTTCAAAAGCAAAAGCCTCACCATCAGCATCGTTGATAAGCTGACGCAAAACATCTGGTCTTGAGAGGTCAAGAACCAGAACTTCGTCGTCAACAAAAGGCATAGCTAGCCTAGCGGAAAGCTCAACAAAAGCAATAATTGACAGGGTACTGAGTCGATGTTTCTCGCTCGAAGGACGCTGAGAAAAGGAAGAGATAGCGTCGGTTCCACACCAGATAGCGTCTGTCCATCCCAGTAGGTCAGTTAGGTAATTGTATGGGGCTAATTAGGGGTACAAATTGATGCAAAACAAAGGGTACCATTCATTGGCTACTGTTGACCTACTAATGGTACTTGACCTCAATACAATTTATCCCTGACAGGGCCTCACAAGGAATTCCGGCACCTTGACCTTTGAACTATTATTTCCTTTATTGTGATTAGTTAAATCATTCATGACAGTGATTTTCCACTCGGCTATCAATAAATCTACTAAAGATGACGCTGCTTGCTCTAAAAAGTAGGCGTTTCCCCAAAATCGACAATAGTCGCCTCGCTCCCTCTGAAGCTGGGTCGCCGGCAGACAACTTAAGTCGCCTTAAAAGACAACAACCGAACACTAAGGATTTAAGTCTTTAAAAAAATCCCCCCAAGAATAAAATTTTATGAAAAGCACTGTTGACTGTGCAGAACATGTAGCGCAAGGCCACCTTGGACAACGATGAAAGTTGCTCTGCACATGACTTCCAGAAGAACTCCAGGTCAATGCCGGAAGGCGGTGCAGCCTTGACTGCTCTGGGAGCCAGGTTCTCCCTGTATCGCAGAAGCTCTTGAGGAGGGACCTCTGCTAGTCCTGGCACAGAACTACCGGAAATGTCTTGCGGTTCGAACATGACCTTGGCTGGGTGGAAGAGCTGCACATCCCGCAAGAACTTATAGCCTGATTGGCCTTCTTCTGACATGTATTTGTCAACCTGTTCTAGGGACCACCTGTACAAACGACCACTTCTCACTTCCCCCCTTGATTTTTTTCTATATAATGTCACTGTTCAAGACGACC
>JAUKPP010271256.1:0-18627 GCA_032273245.1 Phyllaplysia taylori | reverse complement strand
GTGATGTCAGATGTGTCAGGAAATACTGGAGAGGTGATGTCAGATGTGTCAGGAAATACTGGAGAGGTGATGTCAGAGATGTCAGGAAATACTGGAGAGGTGATGTCAGATGTGTCAGGAAATACTGGAGAGGTGATGTCCGATGTGTCAGGAAATACTGGAAAGGTGATGTCTGATGTGTCAGGAAATACTGGAGAGGTGATGTCTGGTATGATGAAATACTGGTCGTCAATTTCAGGACGTATTGGAGAGATAACGTCTGCTGTGTCAGGGAATACTGAACCTTCGATCCATAAACCCACACACGTTGGTACACGTATCGTCATAGCAACGAGACACAAAGGTTTTGTGAATGTGTCGCAGCTAGGTGCGTTTGTTGACGACCTTGACCCCCACTTATCGGCAGACGTCGCCTCGGCTGTCACGTGTTCAGTGAGCAAATCCATCTGGAGCGTTGCTGTTGATGACGTTGAGGTATTCTGTAGTTGCGATACTTTTACCTTGCTGGAGACAAGACAAGACAACTCAGTGATCGAAAATGTTGTCCTACGGTTTGTGGAGAAGAGCTGGCGACTTCTGAAGATTTTCTGCAAGCTGAAGGCAGCGAGCAACCAGTGGTGGCCTGTACGATCTGGAGTGTCTCACAACTCGAACAACAACGCTTCATCTGACCGGAACCTCGGGGAGGGCATGCGCTCATGGCCCAGACTCAGACACGCCCACAGGCCACGGGGATCTCAGCGGACGCCAGGTCTGGCAGCGCGACCCTTGACCTCTCGAAGACCGCTCTACTGCAAATATAGACGGAGAAGTATGACCTGGAGCTGCTTGCTCCTGCATTCTGACGTCACTGGCCACGTCATCTCAGGCAAGCGACGCAGCTTCTTCCGTCGCTGTCGGAACCGACACGACACACCGTGTCTGCGTGAACACGATAACAAATTGTCGGTCCCGTGTCACAGTGAGGAAGTTAAGTCTGGCGCGGATGGCTGGGGGTTTGTGTCGTGTAGAAACAATAACAGTAAGGTCGGCGGCCCAGACTCACAGTGGGCCAGACCGCCTAGCGGTGCTGGGTGTAGCGGTGTCGGCGATTCCGGCTCAGGTCAGTCAGTCAACCAGCGCCGGGCTCAACTCCTGCCCCCCTCGATGCACAGCAAAGTGCTGACAGAGAGGGTGAAGGTATCGGGTTCCAATCTGGACAGCAGAAGAGAGAGTCGCCTGCACAGAGTGAAGCCGTGGAAGTTGTCGGTGTGCAGCGGGCAGGAGACAAAGAGGAAGCGGGCATGGCGCTCACCGAGCCAGGCCACAAAGTACGTGGCATCGAGTGTCGAGCCGGTCTCCTCTGAGGCTCTGGCTCCACCATGTAATCTGTACACGCCGAGAGCCGCTCAGTCGGGCTCAGGGGTTGTTGGAGGTGGGGGGAGGAAGGGCGTTGTGGACACGTGTCTTGGTGGGAGTCGTGGAACAGGCTATGCTTGGTCTTGCCACTCGGCTACCTTAGACAGCAAACTGTCCGAAGCCGCTGACACTCACGAGGAGATGTACCGGCAGGCCGAGCAGTTTCCTGAAGCAAACCTTGGGGCTTGCTGTGACGTCACTGTGGCCAGTCAGTCTAGGAGGGAGAGCCCAGGCCAAGGCGATGTGGAGCTGGAAGTGGACGAGGAAGTGGATCTGGTCAGTCTCTCTCGCCGGACACGACGGCTGGACGTAGAGGAGATGCCTACCTTTGACCTGGACAAGATAGAGTACGTGGCGTGTGCGCGCACTGAGGAGGAAGAACAGGGCGGGGTGGTGGGGTTACTGGGTGTGGACACAGCTGAGAGTCGTGAGAGTCTACTCCAGGATGAGGCGGCTGGCTGTACAAGACCTTGGTCTAGTCTCTTCCCTGAACACCAAGGACGTGACCTCTGGCATATGGAGGACAATAGCTCGTCCAAAGACCCACCGGAGCCACATGAAATTGCACATTCTGACTCCAAGGCCTCTACAAATACATCGATTAGTCATGGCATAGCTGGTAATGGTGAAAAGGCCCCAACAAATGTATCGAAAAATCATGAGACAGCTAGCAATGGCCAAAAGAACACAGCAAATAGACGGAGAAGTCATGACATAATTAACAATAGCGAGAGAAAGACGACGAATAGACTGAAAAATCATGGCATATCTCAAACTGGCCAAAACGCTTCTACAAATAGACTGAGAAGTTATGACGTGGCTGAGAGTAGCCAAAGGACCTTTACAAACAGATCGATAAGCCATGGTATAACTGACAATGGCGAAACAACCACTGCTAAAAGACTAAGAAATCATGACTTGAAGAAGGGGAGGAGGGAAAGATTTGTACGTAAACCAAGGATTGCGTCAGGACTAAAACAGAAAGTCCAAACCATTGTACAATCGTACACCAGTTTTCTGGAGGAAGAGCTAAAGAAAACGATCAGCTCCTGTGACGAGACCGTGCATTCCGTGTCGTCTACAGACGAAGCACTTCCTGATAGGGAGGCAGTCCTAACTCAGGCCACTGACCTGCAATATTCACAGGACGGTCTCGCACCACTAACCTCCTCTGGTGCCCTGCCGGTCACACGGACACTTGACCAATCTGGTTTCTTGTACAGCCCAGGCAGTGATGTAGGAAGCACTGGAACCTATACCATACAAGCCGCTGGTCAGAACCCGTTATATGCTGCCATCAAGGCCAGTCGTATCCCTGTTCCGCTCAGATATCTGGCCACTGGTCAAAACACAGCTGAGACTGACGGCTCCGGCCGTGTACGGATTGACCCATGTCACAAACCTCCGCGAGGTGGACAGACGAAGCGACAGCGAGTGACCAGGCCAGTGTCCACGTGGCCGACAGCGATAGACAACTGTCCGCCCGTGTCAAACACTCCAAACAGAGGTCAAGGCTGGGAGATAACTCAGTTGACAAAAAGAGAGGAGACGTCGAGTGTTGGAACGGTGATAGCTCCTTGCTGTGCTAGACAAGTAGACAAGACCTTGGGGCAACACGCGCACAACACGGCCAGTTTAGCTGGATATACAAGCACCAGGTCATGTGTATCAAGTGAGGTCAGTGCACCGAAGCCAGCCAGTAGCCAGTCGTGTAACGTTGACCTCACTGGTGAGCAGAAGCCTCGTACTCGTAAAGGACCAGTCGCAGCAACTCGTCGGAAATCTCTAGGTCAAGGTTGTCAGGGCACGTCACATGGTATGACGTCAGGACTGTGGCATGAAGCGGGCGATGGGCGGAGGACACGCTTGGCCGCCCCGACAAACCTGAAAAACCGGAGACACTGGAACCCCGCGGATCAGAGGTCTGGCGCTCAGCGACAACGCGCTCAGACTTACCGCGCACGGGAGACCCCAGACAGCGAGCGGTCAGTCACATCGAGCAAACCTCCCGCCAACAACACTGACCTTACCAGATCCAATGTGCATTTAGGGAAACTTTCGCTTAAATCCCCCGAAACTGCCACAGGAAAACACAAAAGGAGCTTGCCTGGGCCGCTAAACGTAAATACAGGGCTGACCACGTCTCGAACGCCAATACAGAGATGTCAAACGGTTTCGAGCAGAGCAAAAATGAACAGGGGGAAAGGGGAGAACAGTGGTGGAGAGTTTTGCACGCCGAAATCCCACGTGTTAATGAGAGTCGGGAAAAGCAAAAACAAATCCAACGTACCCTTATGCTCTAAGTCCAAAGTTTGTGGACAGAACAGGCCATCGTCGAGGAGCTCATGTCACATGACTTCCCCTCTCAACAGCCCAGGCAGCCCTGTAGTCTTCAGGTCAGTGTGTGAGAGCACTCGAGACTTCCGGTCACCGCAACCCTTTGTCACACCCAGGTCGGCCAGAGAAACAAACCATCACGGGGAAGCAACTTCCTGGACAGATGAAGTCACACGAGTGGAGTTTTTCTCCCCTGGTCTCACCGTGTTTCAACAAGACAAACAGATGAGACAAACCAAACCAGCCAAACCAACCAAACCAGCCAAACCAGCCAAACCAACCAAACCAGCCAAACCAACCAGAGAGGTAAGAGAGGGCGAGGTGACGAGCCACCCCACTGCCCTTGATGTCCCGAGTCCAGATGTTGCGGAGGAACCAGTTTGCCAGACAAACTTAGCAGGCTGGGACGTTCCAGAAAACTCGTATTGCCCGAGCAGACACATGGGCACTTGGCCACGTGGCCATGAGTGTCCGGTGACGTCAGAGACCAACCAGTCGTCCTTGACCCGGCCGGCTGAGGTGACGACACACGGCTACGACTGGCGTGACTCACACGCTCTTTTCGACACGCGCCGCAAACACGACGGACAGACTGCTCAGGTAGATTCAAACCCGGGCCAACAGAGCGGTAGTGAGACTAACCCGAGCACCTCCAGCTGGCACTCGACTGCCAGTAGCTGTCACGTGATGCAGGCGGGCAGAGAAAGGGGCGGGGGGCAGGCGGGCAAAACCAGGTGTGGAGCAGGTCAGCGTATGAGAGCAGACGATTCAGGGGCGGCGTTGGCTGACCACAAGGTGTCGCCTCTGTGTGGTGCGGGCGCAGCTACTGCTCCAACATGCCCACACGTTCATAATGACACGTCGGAGTCTTCATCCTCCACCATGAGGAGCATCCCCGAGCTGCCCTTTAACCTCCCGTCTGAGAGAAGCACGAGTGAGTGTTGGTGTGAAGACCGCGGGAGTGTCAGTCCCAGTAGTGATCTCGGCTCGAGCGGTTTCCAGCGGCAGCCGCGCCAAGCGTGCTCAGACTCGTATCTGCACTACACTTCCGTCAGTACATCCAGTCAGCGGCTAAAAACAAACTTCAGGCTGCAATCCTTACGGTCTAGCTCAGCTAGCAACAGCCTAATAGCCCGCGTAGATGAGAGAATGAGGAATTGTCCTGGAGAGCCACTGAGATGCCAGGCCACGACACCTGAGGAACCGAGCAAGACTGAAGACACGTGCAGACCTGCCACACATGCGCCCCGGGGTCCTAGAGCTCGCAGAAGGTATGGTGTATCGGGGAACCTGTCCTACAACAGAACACCCCGACGCTTACCGCACATCGCATTCATGCACAGAATCAAGCAAAGCCCATGGTCAGGCGCCAAACAGAAGAAGAAGAGGGGAGAGAAATGTCGGGAGATTTCGCTGAGCCGGTCCCGCCACTCCAGGGTCAAGAGGAGAGGTCAAGGGCAAGTAGCCGGACCTGAGATGACCGTTGCTCCTGTTCCGAGTCGAAGCTCACAGGACGGAAGGTCTGACCCGTCGCAGCCTCTCTTTCACACACTGTTGGAATTTTGGGAGAGCCAGGGTAAGCCATCCAGGAGGAAGTGTGCACGGGACGGAGAAAAGCTGGAGGCCTATCTGTCACAGCTCAATAAGACTGAGCGACGTGGCGGCTCGAGTGACGGGCGATCTGGCACCAGCGCTACATCCTTCTACAGCTTGACTAAGGTTGAGGTGAACACACGCTCCTCGGACGCCTGGACGTGGAGGAGAAGTAAGAAGGTGTTGGACATGCTGGCTAGAGGTCTCAGACCCGCGGCGGCGGAGGAAACCAAGTCCAGAAAGAGTAGCGGAAGTGACGTGGGCGGCGCAGTGCGAGGTCTGGCGTCTCACCCACGTGGTCAGAGCGGGAAAGTACGCGCCTCGAGACCAGAGCCGAGATGTGAGGGGAGAACGTCACACGAACCGACCAGCCCGTCCTCGCAGATACGAGTGGATGAGTTGTCCTTCTCTCAGTCGTCGAGAGTGACCGGAAGTTGGGAGAGGTCAGAGAATGAAGCCCGTGAGAATCTTGTCGCTCAGAACCAGAACGGGCGGGGCAGTGCTGTGAGGCGGCCCGACAAGCTGGTCTCAGGCCGGGCGAGTCCACTCACAGAGCGAGCCAGCTCCACTAAAACCTGCTATTTCTCTGACCAACCGGCACTGGAGTCGATGAACTCGGAGAATCTTCACAGAGTGAAGTCAGACGCGCTGCCCCACGCCAAGTACCAGCTTATTATGTCCTTCCTACACTCTGTGCACAACAAGGCGATGGAGGCGAGAGGAGAAGAAATTGGAGGCGTCAGTCACAGCATGGGTGACGAGACCGTGGACGGAAACGACCGGACAGGAGACACCACGTCAATTCCTGTAGCCACAAGAGGCACTGAATCCACCTACGCCGAACTGTCTCTCACTCTAAAGCCCGAGTTACCTCCCGTAAAGGGGTCCACGCGTCTCTCGAAGGAAACAAGAAAGCTGAAAGTCCCACCGGAAACAGTAAACGTCGAGACAAGTGGCGAGCATGTTTGTGACAGAAAAGTTTTACCAGCACGCTCAGTTATCAAAGTTCCCACCGCCAAGCAGCGAGTATCACGTGACCGTCCGAGGCTAGCTGCCTCGCTCCATGTCGGGATCAGCCCAAGCAGTTCCCTGGACAAGCCTGGCAAACTTGAGGCTGAACGCGGCTCGGACAATGGCCTTCATTTCCGTCTCTTCGACTTGTCTCCTGAGACATCAGAAGCTGTCAAATCAAGGAGTCCGCACCAAGACCTCGTCTCTGTAAAGACGGAGAAAACCTGTGGAGTTGTCGAATCTACGCCTGAACTCAAGCAGGTGGCGCAATCCCGTTGTCACATTCCTGTGCGAGCCGTTGTGGAGGTAGAAAATCCGTCAACTCAGCAAGGAAAGAGAGAGAACACTTTGACTGGCAGGTCTAAATCTCTGCCGAACACATCGAAACCAAGCCATGAGAGAGTCGAGGCCGCTATGCGCGTACAGCAAACGGCTGACCCGGACGGTCTCCCCCTCCCCCGTCCCCCTAAAGGCGGGCGGGAGAACACAGGGACTGGTATCACCAACATTTACCACACGGTGGAGCCACGAACTTCACGCGAACCTGCTATACAAGATACCACCTTCTCTTTGGTGTCAAAATCTGAGGCTTCCTCTTCGGCTGTAGACGAAAGCCTTGACAAATACTACCTGTTGTCTGCGGGCCTAGACTACACCTCTGACCACTCGGACACAAGCACGTCAGAGGCGGAGGTTTCGAGCGATCTGTATGGGATGGGAACGGAGGGAGGGCTACAAATCTGGCGCCCAGGTCAACATCTAAACGATCTTCGATGTCAAAGCCCTGTGAAGCAAGCTGGACAACTGATCGTCAATCGTGGCAGGATGGGCACAAACATGCCGCGGAGTAGACAGGCCCTCGCTGGTCAAGTACACTATGACATGATAAAACATCAGCAAATTGTGGATACTTGCCAAACTGGCGATGCTTTTGTTGGAATAGCACTGACACCCACGACAGAACAAAGAAAGAAGAGATCTGACAGATTTGTGTGGCAAACTGCTATGGGAGATGGGGACACTTGGCTGGGCCACTCGGGGCAAGCACTATGCCAGGACACGAGAGGCACGATGTCATGCGACACAGATCTCACGTCATCTACACCACGTAGCCATTGTCACTTACACAGGCCCAGAAGGCTCGGGCATGGAGTCACGCAGCTGAAGTCACGTGGTAAACTCCCACTGGGCAGGCAGGGAACGAGAGTGTACAATGTGGGAGGCGAGCGAAACCAGCGACCTCAAATCTCGGTCATGACCAGCACTACCGTCACAGAGCTGACCACTGACCACAACAACACTTGGAAGACATTGGAGGCCGCCAGCTCGGGCGTTGTCCTCTCCACACCGTACAGCAGCGTCCAGTCGCTGGCCACCTCGGCGTTAGGGGCATTGAGTTCTCGGACATACATGGTACCCACTCGGCACATCAGGAACCCACGGTGTTCACTGACAGTGGTCAAGAAATCAGTTGTCGATGTCGGGTGCCAGTGTGTGCAGTCCGCCGGGACTCAAACCCAGGCCCTTTGTCACGAGTCTGTTCAAGCAACCTGCCTGGTGCCGCAAACTGAGGCGAGTACACAAGCACAGGTCGTCGGTGAAGCAGAAGGCACACAGACAGACGCGGAGCCTCGAACCGACCTCCCCTCTAATGAGCACGAGCAGGGAGGTGTGCACGTGAAAGGGCAAGGCGAGAGCGTGGTTCTAGCTTGCCACACACTCGAGGCCGGCGTGCAGACCGATGTCCTGGTCACTTTGCCGGACAGGAAGTCAGAGAAGTCAAACAGAAATAATCTAGAATGTACGGGCAAAGGTTATTCCAGGAAAGAAAACTCCAGTGGTCAGCCTAAAGGTCAACAGGGAGACGCTTGGTCCCAGGTAGAGTCAAGATGTCCACTCGAGACGTTGGCATGCATAGGAGATGGGGGTGGGGTCACTCAGTCGTTATATACTGGCTACAGTCACCCGACACCTGGTGATCAGAGAACGACGAGGCAGAAATCAGGCAGCGTGGATAGAGAGAGGAAAGTGGTGGGGCGTGAGGTGAAGAGGACCGCGACTGTCACGACCAAGATGACGACACTCAGCTCGCCTGTACGGTACAAGGCGCACACCCCACAACCGTCGAGACGAGGGCGGGAGATGACTTGTACAACTCTGAACACAGCCAGTCGGTACGCGGTATCAAGGTCGGGGGTCTCAGTCAGCCCAGCGCGGCAAAAAGCTGAAGAAATGGTCGTGTGGAGACATCCGCGCTCTCGCAGTTTTATCACAAGACGGCGAGAAGACAAAATATCGAGCTCAAGCACAGAACCCCAATCATCCTCAGAGACAGTCGATGAGAGAAAACAGACAACAAGGCGAGCTGTGCTGCAGAAGGCGCACTCCTCCACTGGCAGGTCTTCCTTGTTGGGGTCTGAGAGGAATGAAACCCTTGCTAAAGACAAGCCGACTGGTCGCCATGCTCCACCAACCAGGGTGAATATTGTGCTTGGGAAAGAGAAGAAAGAATCTTCAGTGGTGGATCTGTTCACAGAGATTTACCACAAGAAACGTCTGAGCCTGTCTGAGCGTAGCAGCAGGACGTCCGAGTCGTGGACTAAGGGTCAGGCGAGCAGCTGCCACAGCTTGTACCGGCCTCCGCGCGGCGTGAACTTGTTCAACCTGAGACCCACCATGAAGCACAAGCAGCCTTCACCTCCAACACTGGACGGCCTGGGACTAGGACGGTCATCCCTCACCTCGAGCACGACGTCGTGTGGGATAGGTCGAGCAGACACAGCAGCCCACATGTGGCCTACACAACGTCCAAGTTTACAGCCCAGCGCGGCCAAGGAAAACCTCTCCATCCCTCGCCCGGGCCGGCTAGCCAGAGATCAACCCGACACGCACAGAGAGCAAAACTCAAAGGTTGCTTACAAAACAGACACATTCGAGGAAGTTTACGAGAGTGTCTTTGGGAAGAAGAAAAGTCTTGCCGGGAAGAAGAAATGTGAGGAGAAAAAAGCCAAGGTGGAGATTGTCAATGGAAGTACCTCGAGTTTAACGGGGAGTTCTTTCACTGAGCTGTATCGTAGACTTGAAACCAACTTGGCTTGGCTTGATTTGTCCACAGGGAGCACTTCTATAACTTGCCTGGAATCTATCCCATCCGAGCTGACGTCACAGTGTCTATTGTCCAATCAGACGGCGAATAAAATACCTTCTGGCATGTCACGTGGAAATCAACACGCCAAGGTCCACAACTCTGACAATAAATCTCTCAGATCTGTAAAGCCGTGTCATAGCACCCGAGACAATGCAAGCTTAGGCGTGGCATCGAGAAGAATTGGCGGGGTAAAGAAGAATAAGAAGAGGAAGAAGAATGAACAAAGGCTGTCGCGGCAAGGCTGTAACAAGGGCGCACCACTCAGAGGGATCAGCCACTTACTCAAGATGACAAGCGAGATCGCTGAGACTGGCCTGGGTTTGATGGATAAATTGATGGACGGGGACGCCAAACCCAGCTCCTCCACACGGGACAACGCGCTTAAACCACAGAAAAATTCACAGAAGAATAACAGACACGGCGCTGGGCGGGTTGAGGAGGGGGGCAGATGTCGGGAACCGACCCGTGTGGGGGGAAGGTCAGAGCACACATCTCATCGTCCGGAGCACAATCAAGAGCTTGAGGCGATGACACGTGATCTTGTCCATCGACCTTTGACCCTGCTCCAGCTCGACACCCGGGGAGAAGATGGCGATAAGACAATGTCTTGTGTCAAAGAGAGCTTGGGTAGGCGCTGTTCCCAGGAAAGATCACAGCATGATAGGCGTGGATCACGTGAGAGAAAGTCACCAACTGACAGGCGTGAATCACGTGAGAGAAAGTCACCAACGAACAGGCGTGGATCACGTGAGAGAAAGTCACCAACGAACAGGCGTGGATCACATGACGCAAAGTCACCAACGAACAGGCGTGGATCACGTGAGAGAAAGTCACCAACGAACAGGCGTGGATCACTTGACACAAAGTCACCAATTGACAGGCGTGAATCACGCGAGAGAAAGTCACCAACGAACAGGCGTGGATCACGTGAAAGAAACTCACCAACAAACAAGCTTGGATCACGTGACAGAAAGTCATTAACGAACAGGCGTGAATCACGTGACAGACTGTCACCAAGGGACAAGCTCCGATCACGTGACAGAAAGTCACCAACGCGCAGATGCGAATCACATGACCCAAAGTCACCGACTAGAATGCACGGATCACACGACACGAAACCACCAAAGGACAGGCATGGATCACGTGACACAAAGTCACCTACCGACAGGCGTAGATCACGTGACACAAAGTCACCCACAGACAGAATGTCACCAATGGACAGGTGTGGATCATGTAAGAGAACTTTCCCAACGGACAGGCGGGAACCACGGGACAGAAAATCATCCACAGACAGATGTGAATCACGTGACAGAATGCCCCGAACGGACAAGCGTGGATCACGTGACAGAAATTCCCCAACACGCAGACTTGGATCACATGACGCAAAGTCACCGACTAGAATTCATGGATCACACGACACGAAGACACCAACAGACAGGCGTGGATCACGTGACACAAAGTCACCAACGGACAGGTGTGGATCATGTGACAGAACGTCACCAACAGACAGGCGTGGATCACGTGACAGAACGTCACCAACGGACAGGCGTGGGTCACGTGACAGAAAGTCACCAACGGACAGGCGTGGGTCACGTGACAGAAAGTCACCAACGCGCAGACGCGGATCACATGACGCAAAGTCACCGACTAGAATTCATGGATCACATTACACGAAGACACTCACAGACACGCGTGGGTCACGTGACAGAAAGTCACCAACGAGAGGGCTTGAATCACGTGACACAAAAGTGAAGCATAAATCCAGTAAGAAAGATTCAGGACGCGAGAACGGCTTGAGTGGTGTGAAGGGTGCCGGTGACAAAGTCGTATTGACGGCAGGTCGTGGCTCTCAGATGTTGCCCGAGATGACTGTTGTGGAGCAGGGAGTGGGCGGGCTGTGTGTCACAGAGGGTGGTCGGGACATCGAGATCGTACTCGGGGATGACGTGCCCCTACACGAGTTCATCACCTACTTCATGAGCGGCCTGCAGGCGCAGCACAACAACTCGAGTGTGAGTCGGGAGCCCAGTCACATGGCAGCTAACCTGGAGGCGCAAGTCAAGAAAATTATATGCGACATCTTTGGCGCCAGTTCTGAAGTGAACCAGACGAGAACAGATAGATCGTCTGACGTCACACGAGAGTCTTGCAGTAGAGGGGTGACGTCAGGTGACGTGAGCACGAGCAGTGGGGTAGAGAGATATAAAGAGATGGAGAGAGACAAAGAGATGAAGAGATGTAGACAGATGGAAAGAGACAGAGAGATAGAAAGAAACAGAGAGGAGGAGAGAGACAGAGAGAAAGAGACAGACAGAGAGGTGGAGAGACAGAGCAAGGAAAGGCGAGGGAGACGGGGGAGAAATGAGATGTCACTAGTTGAGAGTAACAAAACTCACGCTTACTCTCAAAAGAGGCCGAAAAATGGCACAAATTCGTTCTCCTATGGGAAAGCTTTTGCTAGCGTGCCTGCTGCTGATCAGGTCATCAGCACGAGCACACTTACAGCCTTTCTAGACGAGTCAGGACGCAGGTGTGGTGGCGCTCCTCCGAGGCCGGCGAGGCACGTGTCCCCGGACTACACTACACAAGAACTAAGCAGAGGAGAGGATGACGGCGGTGTGGAGGGCAGTGCTAGAGTTCCACGCCGCAGCTCCGCCTTGTCGCACATGTCTGCATGGGACAGAGAGAGGCGAATGTCAGCCGTCTGCAGGGATACCAGGCGAGATCCTTTGGATACACTGACCATCTCCAAGCCACTGAGCAGCACGCTGGAGAAAGTGACCAAGCGAGCGGACCGGGTGTGGGTTCAATGTCGGGAGGACGAGGACTTGGTCAAGTCTTTTAGGACTCAGGCTTCTCCGGGTGATGATCGAGAGAGATCCGGGCGAGTAGCCAGGCTGGGGAGAGTAGAGAGAGTGGAAAGAGAGAAGAGAAAAGATCAAGAGGAGAGGGAAACGAGAGCAGAGCATGACGGGAGAGGAGAAGAAGGAGAAGGTTACTCACATTGCTCACCTTCAGATACTCTGATGTTGAGAACACAGAAATGCGAGACTCACCCAGGCTCCCGAGGTCACAGATACGTGCGTAGAACTGACCACAGGGGACGAACGCTCAAGATCGTAACGCCGGGGAAGAAAGTGTCAAGTCTGCAGAATCTCAGAGATCGTCTTCAACTTGAGCTGGGTGCTCGTGGATCGCACGGGAGGGACGGGCTCAGATCCCGATTTGACGCCAGTTTGTACAGGGCGGAACACAGAGGAGAGTCACGTGATTGTCGGTCCAGCAGACGTGAAGACAAGATTCCGCCTCGCGGACGACAGGAGGCAGGGCCTGCTGTAGTGGTCAGCACAGCTGACCGCCGCGTGTCCACCCAGAGGCCCAGGACAGAAGCTGAAAGCAGTAGATCCAACAGTAAAAGCACCAAGACTTATTATAGCGATTCCAAGGAAGCCAGCAAAGGGAGAGAATCTCGGGGGCAGGAGTCGGGGCCAAAGATTGATGTGTTGCTCCCAGAGACTGGTCACTCTCAAGTGTTTGAGGCTCAGCCGGTCACTACGGACAGCTCTGGACAGACCAGGTCAGGCGGGCCGGGGGTCAAGCTCAGTCAGGACGCAACATTGACCAGCTCACAGCCTGTATCAGACACGGCAGGCGATGGAGAAAAGTCCGAGTCGAGCCCTACGGAGACCGAGACCCACAAATTGATCAAAGCTCTCGTCTCGTTTATCACTCGGAAGGAGAGGACAGAGATACAGGGACCAGACGGGGGTACGGGGCGAAACCCGAGACGGCGATACCGCCACAATGCCACAGTGAAAGCTATGTGTGATACTGGCGTTTTGGTCACGCGGACCCGAGATGTTAAGATGACACGTGACGCAGACGTGACGGTGACACGTGACAAAGATGTTAATGTGACGCGTGACAAAGATGTTAATGTGACACGTGACAAAGATGTTAATGTGACACGTGACAAAGATGTTAATGTGACGCGTGACAAAGATGTTAATGTGACACGTGACAAAGATGTTAACGTTACGCGTCACACAGACGTGATGGTCACGCGTGAACCAAATGTGAAGACCATGCTTGACACAGATGTTAAGGTGACGCGTAATGCAGATAGTAAAGTCACGTGTGACAAAAATGTGAAGGCCACGCTTGACACAGGTGTGACGTGCGCGCTTAAATGTGGCGAGGGTGATGAACCATTGGAGAGTTTGGCCCATGTCAAGACAGAGGCGGACCCGGCCAAGGCCTGGGCTACCCTTGACAAACAGAATGTCCTTAAGCTCATCCAGGACACCGTGCAGACGGAGCTCCGGTCACTCGGGTCACTCGGGTCCTCACAGGACATGGCAGCCTACCCACTGCTCGCTGGTCTACCCGCGCCTCTGGCTGGGAGGGAGGTGAGGGAAAACCATCTTCGACCTACACGGCAAGTTGCTGAGTCATGGCCGGTTGACAGACATGAGGGGATAGAGAGACGGGAGGGAAGATTGAATGGCTGGGCTGATGAGTACAACAGTGGTAGAAGAGGTAGCAAAACTGGGGGAGGCAGAAAGGAGAGGATGGATAACAGGGGTAGGAGAATGAGCATGGATACGAGAGGTGGATGGGATAATGAGTACAGTAAGGATAGGAGAGACAGTAAGGATAATACGGACAGCAGTGATGAAAGGCAGAGAAGAAACAGGAAAGATAGCAAGGATATGAGAGATAGCAGGGATAGGAGAGACATCAAAGATAGAAGGGATAACATGGATAAGAGAGATAGTAGGGAGAAGAATGGTAGCAGTGATAAGAGAGGTAGAAAATATAGTACTGATAGGAGAGATAGCAGTGAAAGGAGAGATAACAGTGATTGGGTAGATAGCGTGGATAGGATAGATAGCATGGGCACGGCAGATAAAACTGTCGATAAGCGAGACAGTTGGGATTATACAGACAGTACTGATAGAAGACAAAGAAGGGATAAGAGGGATAGCAGTGATAGGCAAGATAGCAGGGGGAGGAGAGATAGCAGTGAAGGGAAAGATAGGAGAGATAGCAGTGAAAGGAAAGATAGGAGAGGTAGCAGTGAAAGGAAAGATAGGAGAGATAACAATGGAAGGACAGATAGGAGAGATAGCAGTGAAAGGAAAGATAGGAGAGATAGCGGTGAAGGGAAAGATAGGAGAGATAGCAGTGAAAGGAAAGATAGGAGAGATAGCAGTGAAGGGAAAGATAGGAGAGATAACAGTGAAAGGAAAGATAGGAGAGATAGCAGTGAAGGGAACGATAAGAGAGATAGCAGTGATAAGAGAGATAGGAGAGATAGCAGTGATAAGAGAGATAGCATGGATAGAAGGGATAGCAGCGATAGGAAAGACTGGAGAGATAAGAGAGATGGCAAAAGCAGGAAGGATAGTAGTGATAGGATAGGCAGCAGAGATAAGAGAGCTATGAGAGAGAAGCAGGGGAGCCCAGAGCAGACAGCCAGCACGGACAGTGACCCTGGCCAACAGGACAGATCAAGGCAGACGACAACCACGTGGTCGGAGGAGCAGTCTCTTCCGCGCGATCTGCCCCTGATGGAGCGAGATATGAGCACACAGACCAAACTTCCGGCCCAGACCGACCCACACAGAGCTCCCTCACAACGTCATGACCCACACAGAGCTCCCTCACAACGTCACGACCAAGACTTACGGCCCGCTGACCAGGTCAAAGCAGCTCAGATGTTGTCACCCCGCTTTCAGGACTCCATCGCCATGAGGGCCCCCGTGGTGGTGCGGACCCCGGATCAGCTGGTCGGGTTCTCCATGTGTGAGCAAACCAAGGGAGGACGCCAGCTCAAGTGTGTCAAGCTCACACTGCCACAAGATGGCGCCCCGGCGCCTTATGAGATCATGGTGGAGCCAGACAGTAGTCAAGCCGACTTGTCACCCACCATCCGGGCCAGGCGAGGACTTATACACGTGACCTACGAGAAGAACCGTGAGGAAGCGGTGAGTGGTCATCTTGAACAGCAGGAAAAATCTCGGAGAAATGAGGCGACGAGTGAGGAGCAGAGCTATTCTATACTGGAGGAGAAGACGGGGACAGAGAGAGAGGACACAAGTCGTGGTGAGGTGAAGGTCGATGAGGACAGCAAGGTCAGTGGTCACAGCAAGGTGAAGATTAAAGAGGAGGTCCGAGGTCAAGACGATGTGTCGGGTACGTCTGAATCCTCGAGTGACACGTCGGCTTCCAGCTCTTCTTCCTCTGATCTCAGCTCCGAGCCAAAGCAAAAGAGAAAAACTCGCAGCCATGCCAACGAGAAGCCTAAGACAAAAGTGGAGACATCAACCAGGGCGAAGGATGTACGATCAGGTGGTCGAGGTGCGAGGAAGGTCAGGGGTCAAGTGATGGAGTCTGGAGCCAAGAGACGGGCTCAGCGACACGGGCAGAGGTCAGCACGTGACGTGAGTGAGGATGAGGTGAGCGAGACGGTGGGTGGGACGGTCGGATATACTACAAGACACACCGCCACACACACAGCACGGCACCGGAGACAGGCGAACACCCGCAGGAAGACTTCCGGTCGAGCCACACCGAGCCAGAGCTCTGACAGCGATGTCACGACCACCAGCAGTTTGAGCGAGGTGAGCTCCAGTCTCGACCCCTCGGAGCGCTTGTCTAGTGAGGGAAGCGAGGATGGAACCTGGTCCGACCTGGAAGACCGTGGCCACCGCCTGGACCGCCACAGGAGATCTGACATGTCGCGTGGCGCCGAATCAGGGGAGAGAAACGGTCTCAGACGACACATCAGGCGAGCAGACGGTGTGCACGAGACGAGACACCGCAACCAGGACAGACATCCGGGTCCCAAGGCAAGACCTGGGAGGGGCGGGAGGCTCAGACGTGAGTCTTACAATGACGACGAGGGGGATGAGTGGTGGGAATCGCCGGACACGTCATATCGCGAGTCGAGGAGAGATGCGAGAGGATGGACCACACGCGATCGCGCCAAACACCCTATAAATTTGCCAGGTGATGATGACGGAAGAGCTGCTTATGGAGGACAAGATGGCGTTTTAGGTCACGAATCTAGAGATATTTTGACGTCATCGGAGAGTGAGCTGGAGCGCCACGTGACACGCATTGAAGACAGGGACTACCCACATGGCGCCAATCTCCGATATCCTACAGATTTACGTCACTGGCACAATCAACGGCGTCATGGTGGAAAGGTCAAGGCTTCATGGCGAGATCGAGACGGGGAAGTCGGGTGGAGGGAAAGGGGTTCACGAGATAAGCGAGGTCTGCGTAGAATGTCGTACGAGGCTGGAAGTTCCGGTGAAGGTGATAGTGAGGTAGAGGGCAATGAGCGGTTGTCATGGGAAGTGGAGGACTTGAATCCAAACCTAGAGCCCGGAGACGGCAGGTTTACGTCACTTCCGCAAGCTTACAGGCCCGAGCCCATGCGCAGGATTGATCAGAAAAGAAAGCCCTCAGCCCGGGACGCGCACCGCTCCCCATCACCTTCAGCCCCGTCCCGACAGGCGGCCACAAGGTCACAGCCGACACGGGAGTACCCGGCACATGACTCAGTGCCGGGGAGAGGGTCAAGGTCGATTCAGCCGTACCCAGCCCATGACCCAGACAAGGGGCGGGGCGCACAAGTGCAAGTCAGAGCTCCGACTGGACGAGCTCACGGCAAGCCAGCAGGGCCAGTCGGTCCCGGTCGTGCGGATACTGAGAGTGATGAGCTGAGTCTCGTGAGGGAGACAGCGGAGCGGGGCTGGCCAGGAGAATCGGCACAGCTCGGGCGTTCACGCGCCGCGACCAGCCGCGCTCCCGCGTCCCCGGCCAGCATCCTGGTCCCTCTGAGCCAAGGCGCTCCCAAGATCAAGGAGAAGAAGCAAAGTCCGAGGAAAGTTTCCTTCGCCGACCGCCCGGACTCAGACACACAAGGTCAAGTTCAAGATCGGACTTCCCAACCGCCACAGTCTTCCGTCTCCTCCTTGCACAAAGAAGCCCGCACCTCTGTGGCAACATCCGGTCAAAGCCAACCGTCCATTGTGACGTCACCTGTGCCTGAGATGGCACGGTCGTTCACCGGCAGCGCCAACACGACTCCCAGCTCTCTGCGTCTTCCCTATCTCAGCGGGTTCAGATCATTGACCACGCCCACTTCCTCACGCCTGCACAGCCTGTTATCACGTGACAGAGCGTCCAGTCCGTGGTCACCCTACACAAGACTGGACTCAGGCTACAGCACACCCGACTGGCGGACGCTCAACTTCCGCTCCTCGGGCTTCCTGGCCAGACACACTAGCTCCGCTCGCCTCAGTGACGCTAGTGGCCCGGGTTTGAGTCCACCAGAACTCCAACGTCACAACCCGCTGAAGCAACAATCCCTGTCTCATGACGCACGTAGCAACCCTCTGCAACAGCAGCAGCACCACCACCACCAACTACAACAACAACTACAGCAACAACAGAAACAACAGCAGCTGCAACAGCAACAACAGAAACAACAGCAACTGCAACAACAACAGAAACAACAGCAGCTGCAACAACAACAACAACAACAACAACAACAACAACAGCAGCAGTACCAGGAACAACAAGGCGAAAGTGATAAGCGAGAGTCGACCACAGCGAGAAGCCCGGTCCCCTCTGACTGGGACCGCACGGTGCAAAGCCGGTTACAACAGCGCTGGACAAGCTCCCCAGGTCAACTTTGGACGGCGGGGAAGAAGGACATACTGCCCAAAAAACTGACATCCCACTGGTAGTCCAACACATACCCACACATACACACGCACACACATACACGCACATACACACATAGTGTGTTCCAACGTGCCACAGGACCAGCGGTCGACGGGTCGCAAATGACAGGATTAATGAAAACGCCGGTCGTAATTGAAAGGTCTTCACGGACTGACGGTCGTAAGTGAAAGGAGACACAGAGCAACAGAGGACGGGTCGTTGTGGATAGGACGAAACAGAAGCCGGGTTCGAGTTGTTAAAACTATACCGTACAAAAAGACGGCCTGCTATTGACAGGAATACCCAAAACATGAAAGACGCACCGGCGCGGTGGTGTAATGGTTAGGCGCTTCGCCTATCACGCAGAGGACGTGAGTTCGAGGCCCGCGTGGGCAGTT
>JAUKPP010271234.1:0-11200 GCA_032273245.1 Phyllaplysia taylori | reverse complement strand
GGAGGAGGGATGAACTAGTAGTTCAGTCGATATTCGCTGACCTTCAGACTGGACGGCAGTGGTTTGAATCCTTGATAAACCATCCCAGCCCTTTAAAAAGTGCTTAGAGCGCAGAAAGGCCACATTTCTCAGCAGCGTAAATGAAGTACGTGGCTTTTTTCACTTCTGAATCTTCCCCACCTACGTGCGATTTTGTGAACTAGTTCTAATGTGGGCAGGGTCAACAAGAATGTCTCCTATTCGTTTGCGTAACCTACACCGGTTTGTCGCATGGCACACAGAACTTTACTTGTTTAGGTGGTGTTTAAACCAATCGACTGTTTGAAGTGGTCGTGAAATTTTTAGGTCCCTCCTTTAAAATGGCTGCTTTTTTTTGGTTGAAAGACTGGTGAATTTATTATAAGTAGAAGAGAAAATTCAACACTCAGCCAGTGTACAGTCGAACTCGCTTGTGTTGATTTTTAGCTTTAATCGACCGTTTTATTAAGTTGAAGTATCTCTACTTCTTTACATAAGTTAACAAATTGAATAGGTTGAATTTCGGATGCGTTGATCTGTGTTCCTATTCCCCAACGTCATCTAAGTATCCGTTATCGACTTTGTTTTTTTTTTCTTTTGATATGACAATGTGTCGAAGGATATGGCATGATCTGGGGCACATGTACGGTCAAATATTGACCTTTAAAAAAATTCCAAATACATGTACATGTACTTCTATACTTGCGGAACTTGTACAAAACCCCCCCCCCCCCCCCCCCGCCCCTCGACCTTTACCCAAACGGGCTGATAGAAATAGGAGGCTTGCACATTCAGATGGTCTGCGTCCCAACCACGGGAAGGGAATGACCAACAATGTGAAATGTCACTCAAAGCATACATTCGACATCTAGAGATTAGTGTTGACCTTTTTTTTTGTCTATGGAGCCCATCTTCCTACCTCCACCCCCTCCCCCTCTTTTTTCTCGACAACCGTTTTCATTTCGGCACAGCAAAACATGAAACCACCCGGCCAGACCCACAGAAGTGAAACAGAGAGGACCCCGGAACCGACAAGACGTTACAGTGTCGAAAGAGCTTTATTACCCTGAACGAAGAAACGGTTGAACACACAGACAGTCGTTGAAACAATATTCAGTATTACGCCACCGCACCAGCGTCTCCGGTGTGATGGTTAGACCCTTCGTTAACTAGGCACAGGACGTGGGTTTGATCCCTTGTTGCACAAACATTTCCGTGTCCGTTCAAGGATGCTGTGTCCCTCCCAGCCCGGGATAGCCCACATACGCAGGGTCAAAATTGCCCACCTCAGTAATGAACTCTTAGTCTTACAAGGGGTGTAAAAGCAAAAATCAACATCGCAACACCACCGCCTTAGGTATAGAATGTATACCAGCAATACCACCAGCTCAGGCTTCGAGTCTGGGGAAAGGAATCGACTTTTCTCCAACCCTCTAGACAGGAAATTTGATTGGGCCTATCGTGACCCCCATTTCTTGTGTCTGCTCCGTTACCCAGGGGCAAAATTCATGAGTCTTGGTGGAGAGCAAAGACCTAGCGAGCGGCTCAGATTCAGATTGTTGGTAAAGAATTCAGGAGTCCCAATTTGGGAATGTTCGCCATAGTATAGAACGTGATTTTCGTGCATTTATTAGTTCATAGTTCTTTCATTGTAGAACTATTCCTCACTTGGCAATATTGTTCCTCCGAGTTACTTGGGCTTCGACAAAATACCACCCACATTGCGTGATCTCAGTTCTTCAGTATTTTCGTTCGCCCTTTTTCTTTCTCCTCCCCCCTCTCTATTTCTCCACTCCTTTCTCTTTTTTGCTCGCTGGCTCTCTTTTTCCCCCATGCACATCACATATTTATTCTGCGTCGAAATAGGAATTGTAGAAAATACCATCGGCATTCTCAACAACAAAATTGAAAACTGACGGAGATTTCTCTTCCTGGTCTAAAAGAAATTGTCATAACTTTCTCCCGGGTCTGATTGCTGGTTCAAGTCAAGGGTGATGTCTATGACCCTTTGAACAGATCGCGGCGATAGTTTCAGAAGCCATCAATCATTCCATGCGACTGGGGTTTATCCAGTCGAGGCTATTGGTTGGTTGATTTTGTTTGATATAACTAGACGTCATTGCAACTCCACCCGGCCACCAGATATGAGCAGGGTATTGTAAGGTCTATCTCTGGCTGGACATGGCCGGAACCCTTAGAAATTCAGAAGAAATCCCAAAGAATCTCCCAGGATTTGAATTTCGTTGACAAACCCCCGAATAACATGGCTTGCGTCCATATCAAATTGTCTCCATTCCGTGCCCTGCTAGCTCGCGCTAATGATTGCTGTCTGCCATTTAGGCTTCAGCTCATCGATTTATCAGGTGAATTTTGGATGTTCACGCGCTTTAGCACTTGAAATTTTCTTATAAACCACATGATTGGAGTCTTGGAAAATTGAATTTGTCTTTGGCTATTGCAGTGAGAAGTCTGAACAAGCGACCTTTGATACAGCCATTCTTGCACAAATCTCTCGTTTCACAGACTTATTGTTTAGGACGATGACAAATAAACCTAAACTTATGATCTTTATTCTGATCGAACGATTAATTTTTCATAAAGGTTTTAACCCTACCACCCCACCCTTTTTTTTTATCACAAAGTACGACAGCGATTGAAATTCTCTTTTTTTTTATGTTAAGCATGTACGGAAGTGGAATACAAGCGCTAAGGTAATATTCGGGGCCCTATCTCAAATTAAATGACTTTACGCACGGATTTCTAAGCGTTAAACCAAAACCGAACAACCACCCAATGTTTCTAGACTGAAACATTTTACGCATATGACCCACGGCAGTCTCGCTTTTTAACAAGAGAGATAGCCAGTATTCCCCTACCAGTCCCCGTCAGCCCGACTGTGGTCCACCCTGCCCGTCCGTACCGACTTGATTTAATGGAGTGCGATCCGATTTCGAAAGGTACACAAGCTATTCCATACAAAACAAGGCCAACAGGAAAGGAGTCATGGGTTGTGGGAGATGTCACAAAACAAGCACGATACACATCTTGAAAATCTCCGCTCTCCCGGAAAGAAGTTACGAAGAAGTGTAATACGATACCGGAATCTCAACACCGTTGACAGGTGCCTGAAAAGAAAAGAAATACGATACTTAAAATTATCGGTTAAAATAATACGAAGCGTTGGTGCAGTGTAACCTACTTTGGGATAATTTGACAAGATTTTGAATGTGGCAAGTGTAGCCAAGCTCGCTGAAACATATACATTAGTGAAGAATTTAATGGATTTTTAATCCACCTGATGTTTCTAAGCGTTGACTGTAAAGTAATCAGTGGGTAGTTGCGAGGTGCTCTGATACTGTCTGCTCTTTCTGTCTTCTTCTTTAAGTCACAATTGTTAAAATTGTGCTGAATTACTTTCTGGCACTTGTTTGACTTTAGTGTTGATCGTGTTAGAATACCTGAGAGAAAGAGAGAGAGAGAGAGAGAGAGAGAGAGAGAGAGAGAGAGAGAGAGAGAGAGCGAGCAACACCGACGACGACGACGAAGAGGAAATAGAAGAGAGAAGACGACGACGACAGGATGACGAAAAGTAAAAAGAAGAAGAAGAAGAAGAAGAAGAAGAAGAAAAAGAAGAAGAAGAAGAAGAAGAAATGAAGAAAGACGGCGACAACGATGACGACGACGAAGAAAAAGAGGAAGAAGAAAAGGAAGAAAAAGAAGAGGAAGAAGAAAAAGAGGAGTGAATTGAGGCTAGAGGCCAGAGACGAACTGGTTTTCGACCTCGGACGGGTATATTAGATTCTTGCAGCTGTAGCGATTTTGCCGTAGGTTCGTGTCGTTCTCCGGACTAAGGCCGCATCCAGTGCCCGCGAGCCCTCTGAGTAGGTTCTGTCTCGATGTTTGTCAAACAAAATCTCCGTCGGTCCGAGAGGCCGTGAACGACCCGTCAATAGCCGCGCGTGACAGGTCCAAGATTAAACCCACATGAGCTCGCACCTCTTGGAAATCTTTAAGTCTTTTGTAAACACGAGGTCTGAACCAACTGCTGCCTTTGTTCAGGCTAGTGGCCCCCACTCTTTGTGCTTGTGAATGCCTTTCACGGAGACTGGAGAAGCGAATGCACGCTTCATCGGATATCTTTGAAGCGATTTGACCAAACACTGACTGATGCATTGTTGGGCCGGATCATGTGAGATTCGTTCAAAGCTGCTTGAGTTAAACACCGTTGTAATTTAGCCAACTCTGGGAGAAAACGATTTGACACAGGAGACTGTGTGAGAACCTCTGCTTGTCTCAAGATGCCACGGCGCCGAGCACTAGACATGATCCGTCTTCAAATTTGTGCGACGATAATGAGGTCAACCTGTTGTTTCTATAATAGTACGAGATGTATCTTTCGTTTAATTATGGCACAAGTCCTAATGTTTTGTGTCAGTGGAAGGTTTATCATTACTGATAAATCGGGAAGCATGGAAGGTGATGGCGTTGTTGGCACTGGAAAACATCTGAAAAAATGTTCGACGCTCTGACTAGTCGACTGTCTCTGCGGCGATAAAAAAAACCCAATATTATTGCATGTAATGTAAACTCTGCCGGGTCTCATTGGGAGAAATTTGCTTGGAGAACATAGGATTCATTCCCCCTTTTGCAGAGAATATCAAATTTCAATCTTTTATAAAAGAAATTGCCTTGCATTTTAACCTACCAGTATTTTTGCTTAAGAATTCTAATTTTTGCCTCCCAATGCGCTTAACGTGGGATGCGGGAATACTTGGCAGTAATATAATTTAGTTTCAAGCAGTTCAGTCTTCAACTTCTCAAAAGACTGAGAGTGATGCAGGGAGTGAACATTGCCTATTTTGCATTGCTTTCAAGTAGGATCGGCTGGGAATATATTTGAAGACCTCAGCAGCAGAAGAAGCACCAGGGATGCGAAAGCAATGGACAATATAAACATTGCAAGTATTTATAGGCCGATGTCTTTATGCTATTTAAACATCTGTTTTGATTTAAGTTTTTGACGTAACCGCATTTCTCATTTAATACCCTGGCAGACCGTGGAACTTTCTACTGGTTTAATTTTATTATTCATTCCAGACATTCGTGTGCCAATCGACATGGCGTAAACTGGCTACATTTTTCAAGACAAATTTAATCCGAAAGAAAAACAGACTTGCGTAAAGGGGCCTACAAAAAAAAAAAAAAAATTAAAAGGGGACAAGAAAAAAAAGAGGGAAAAAGAGAAAGAGAGAACGAACACACAAAACCTGGCCTCATAAAAACTAAAACAAGCAAAAACATTCAGTTCTTTATTTGCTCCACCGGTAAGTTGAAGTGTCATGTAGACAGCTATGTGTATGCCAGAACACCGGGATATCTCGTTGGCACGGATTTCCATCGTCTACAGAAGCTTATTGTGGAGCAAACAAAGCTAGTTTGATAACTGGCACGGGAAACGAACGCTTCCGTCCATAATGTTCCCCGATGAATTATTTCCAGGATATTTTTTTAAGGCCAAACGGCTGTGACTTGCGTTTTTGCCTGCATTATAATATTTTGGGCGATGCACGGCAATGGGTTCTACATAAATGAATTAAATAAATATCTTAGTCGTTATCTATATATGGAGCGATTTCCAAATGTGGCAAATTAGTTTTTCAGTTAACTTCCTATGGACAAACCAGAAACTTAACATAGACAGCGTTCATCGTCTTCTTTTATGTATTTTTAAATATATATTTTTTTTAAATTGTTAAGATTTGGCGTTATAATTACTACAGCAAGCCCCACCTTACTCCTACTCACTCTCTCCATTTCACCCGCGCAGTCATCCACCCTTCCCTCCCTCATTCATTCAATTACTCCCCCATCTCCCTCAATTTCCCAATCACCCCGCCCTCCTCTCTGTCAATGTCAAATAACAAGAGACGTACGAATCGATCTCTTTTTGTAGCTTTGCCAATAACATTTTGTGTGCCGGTGCTTAGAAAAGAGACATAATATACCTATACACTCCGTCCACTTTAACTTATTAATAAGTATACAAGTAGGCGGGTGCACCTACACTTGAACGGTTTTCATGGAATTTTGCGCATTTCTTTTGTCTGGGACCAAGAACTCTGCTATATTCAACAAAACTAAAACAGCAAACTAACATTATTATTATTATTTTCTTTTTGGAAAGCAATGAGATGATATGACATTAAGATACAGATGTCCAGCAGAAACACCTTTGTGACTGTGCCATCAATCCATTTGGGAATCCCTCTAGGTATGATGTGATACTCCGTGGTGTAAGTTATGCCATGTGTAAAGCCGCTCTATCATCCCACAATCTGGCACCCCGTAAATGTTCTCGGATGCCGGAGGACCAAATCTTCAAGGCTAAGCATTGAATCCGGAAAAATTGCAGGGATTATTTGTGAAATCCGAGTAATCCAACGACATATCATTATCTTGGGTGATTTGGCCTTTCTCACTGCCCTCCAAGATCTAGAACAATCCAACTTCAGACTTACGACTTATTTACTGAGATTACACGGAGAGAGTATATAAAAGTGATTCTTTGAAGAACGGATCAAAACCGGAGGAAAAACGAGGTGTAAAAAGGATGATAACTTTCCAAATAAAAAAAAACCTAGAGAAAGAATTCGGTGTTTGAATTCGATTTATAGTAATTTCTAAGTCATTAGCCAGTGTAGCGTCTGATACTATCGATTCATAAGGCTCTAGATAGATTAAAATGAACGGAAAATCTTATCCGGATTTGCCCAAGGTTTGTAGGTTTGTTCCAAGCTATTTTAGGCAGCAAATCTGTGACAGCCTGGCATCTTCTCTGTCCGTCCTGAGTTGATGAAAATCACCTGTTTCCTCACAACGGTGGAGACGACGGTAGTCTTGTAGTTAGGCACCATCAGGTTCTCACGGATAGTCGGAGTGATAGAGTATTTTACCTTGGTCTACTGAACTAAGGACTTGCATACCGTGTTTGTTATAAGCAGGTGCACGAGTTGATCTGTACTGATGGCGTTTTTGGGGCGTCCTTGTACGTTGGCTTGTGTTTGTTGTTGTGTGGGAGAGTGACAGAGGGAGAGAGAGAGAGAGAGAGAAAGAATAGACTAATGTGTGTGGTGATATAATATGTGAAAGAGAGAGAGAGAGAGAGAGAGAGAGAGAGAAAGAGAGAGAGAGAGTGGAGTGGAGAAAGTATGCATGCTTGTGTGTGTATGTGTGTGTGTGTGTGTGTGTGTGTGTGTGAGAGAGAAAGAGAGGAAGAGAACGTAACATGTATGTGTATGAGAGAGGAGGGGGAGGGGCGGAGAGTGTATGTGTGTGTGTGTGTGTGTGTGTGTATGTGTTTGTGTGTGTGTATGTCTGCGTGTATGTTAGATAAGAGAGGGAGAGAGAGAAAGAGAAAGAGGGGGGGGGGGGGAGAGAATATATTATAATTATATGGTGTATGTCAGACAGAAAGGGAGAGAAGGGAGAGAGTGTGTATACTATGTGCGAACGAGTTGAAGGGAAAGAAGAGAGTGAGTGTGACAGAGAGAGAGAGAGAGAGAGGGAGAGAGAAGAGAGAGAGAGAGAGAGAGAGAGAGAGAGAAAGAGAGTGAGGGTGTGTCTTTGTGGATGAGAATATTATGTTATTTGCTATTTTTGTTGTCGTTTTGGTTGTTCTTCTTGTTTACTTTGTTGTTATTGTTTTTAAGAGATGTAAAGGCCAAGAGCATTCCTGTCTGTGGGTTCAGAGACAACGATCTGTTGTTATTGTTCCCTTTGTAGATGTTATTGTTTTGAAGTCGTATTTGTGTGTGCTTCTCGCTTACGTGTGTGCACCTTGTGTGTGCATATTTGTGTATAAATATATGGGGGGGGGGGGGGGGAACAAGGGATAAAGAGGGAGATAGATGTAAAGAGAAAGACACAGAAGGGAGATATAAATGGTCTGAGGTTGCTAGATAGAGAAGAAGAAAAACAGAGATAGATAGAGAGAGAGAGAGAGAGAGAGAGAAGGAAGAGATATATATACACAGGGAGAGAGAGGGAGAGGGAGAGAGAGATATCGTTACAAGAGGCCAGGGTGAAACTTGAGAGGACTTTACAAATAACTAGGGCCGGATCTTGGGTGATAATCCCTTCATTGTTCATTTGGTTGCCTCTGTTGTCGTGGTCCAGGACCTAGGACACCACTGGAATGCTGTTTCCTCAGCGCCCCCGAAAAGGCCGATATCTTTACCTTTACCAGCACTGTACTCCAGTTACAAGAGTACAGCATCGGCTAAGGTTTCACGGAAAAAGAACTCTGCTGTGCGAAAAGCTTCTCTATTTTACTCGAACATGTTCAAAACCTCCTAAATAGAATATGACCCATTGACAGAGACAAATATCTTGAGTGTCAAATGTTTCATTTTTAGAGGGGTTTTATTCAGTTGTGGTTTCGCGCCTTCTTCTCCCCCGCCTCCAACATTGTTCGCGCTGAAGAACGCTCTAAGTGGTTCAACAAACTCAAGCCTCTGCGCCGTGCTGTTTGTTTGTTTGTATGTACAGGCTTTACGGCCTGTGGGGCTCTATGAGGTTACATTATATAACAATTGTGCCAAAACCAACAAAAGCGAATGCCCGTGTTGCACTTAAATAACAGCCTATCAAGTCTTTGACTTTCTTGTTTGAAGACTTGAAAAAATTTCCTTTGAAGATCGTTTATAACAGTTTCCTTTGAAGACCGTTTTAGTGGTAACAGCAAGTTTTCTCTATTTTCAGAGCAGGAAGTCAGCGTTTTTTCATCCCATAGCCTCATACGCAACCCACGAGAATGTTGAGAGGAGAGGGTAAATGGAGAGAGAGAGAGAGAGAGAGAGAGAGAGAGAGAGAGAGAGAGAGAGAGAGAGAGAGAGAGAGAGAGAGAGAGAGGGAAGGGGATAGATTTGGTTTGGTTTGGTTACTAGTTTTACTTTTACGTCCCATGAAAGGTAATTTTTAGAGACTGAAGAGAGAGAGAGAAAGAGAGAGAGAGAGAGAGAGAGAGAGAGAGAGAGAGAGAGATAGAGGCGCAAATCTTCACTCACAGTAAAAATACAATATGTCAAGGTACCAGATTTCCGCCTGGTGTGTGGTGCAGTTACATCCTTTTGCCCCAGGCAAGACGCAGGTGCTTTGAATACCATGTTTCAATAATCGGGATGGTGAAAGTGCAATCCGCAGCAGCTTTCTGGTAGTGTCGACTACGAGACTATCTTATCTGGGTGGAAATGTCTACCATGCGTGCCACTAGCAGAGACAAGATTTCAAACGTGTGCGTAGACAGATTTGAGGGTGTCCCATGCTTTTCTCTTTCTTCTTACTCCTATCTTTCTCTCTCCCTTTCTTTCCTTGGTTTTCGTTCTCTCTGTCTCTCTCCCCTCCCTCTCTCTATCTCTTTCTCCCATTCTTTCCATCTCTTTCCCTGCTTTTCTCTGTGTATGAATGTGTGTGTATATGTGTGTGTGTGTTTATGTGTAAATGGTTGTGTATTGGCTTGTATTTACTCACATCTTTTGTCCTATGTCTGTGAGTACATAATTAGTTTGCATGCACGTGCACATCTGTGTAAATGCATGGAAGTGTGTGTGTCTGTGTATGTGTGTGCGTGTCTGTGCGTGCGTGCGTGTGTGCATCTCTGTGTATGTGTGTGTGTGTGTGTCTGTGTGTCTCTGTGTGTGTGTGTTATCGTGTGTTTGCGCAAGTCTGGCTCCCGGCCACGAGTGTCCTCATTAAGGAGGACCAGAGGTGACTCTTGAGTTCGAAGGAGCGAAAGTTCGGCAGTTAAAAACATATAATATGCGCGCAATGAAAACAATTTGCTTCATCCCTTTGGCAAAATTCCTTGTCCCGACAAACAAATCATTCCTTTCTAATCTTTATTTCTTTTCGTTATTTTTTTTCGCTTTTTCTTCAGTCGACTCGACATTTAAAGAGTGTCGACGAGTTTCCCTGGTTATTGTCAAAACTCGTAGTCGGCGGCCATAAAACATTATTAAGGGCGTCGAGGTGCGAAGCTAAAAAGGAACCGCTAAAAGCTCTAAGTAAAACCGCGAGACTCCATTCTGCCAAAATCTCCTATTCTCCAGAAAACACTTTCCTTGATTCAAAGTAATCTTAAACCTAATAACTCCGTCTTTGTACGGGAGACGACCCTTCCGTGAAAGTTTATTGGGATACGTTCATAACCTCGCTCGCGGGGAGAGCTCAGACGCCAGAATTAAAAGCCTGCTAGATGGCTTCATCTCCACGTCTCACACAAGAGTACAGTACCCCTCCCCCTCCCCCTATCAAAGAAGAAAAATTTCCATCGGAGTAGATGAAAAAGGTGCAGGAGGCTATCAGGCCAAGATCAAAGTAGACGGAAATAACCGTGCAGCATAACTTATGACAGAGCGGCAATAATTGGGCTTTTGTGACCACGCGAATCAATACAGTGTGGCATGTTGTCGGGTAATTGGGAGATGACAGAGCCATCCTCACTTCCCAGGACGTTCTACTACGGGTCCATTAATTTTTCCCATCGTATATCCCAGACACCGACTTGGGCCCGGGGTAATGGGTGATTGGTTGGGAAGCTGGCGGCTGTTATGAGTTTGGTTTATCAGGGGTGACCCCCACCCGGACTATGTGGGATGGAGGCTGTGATACGCTGGGCGAGGCTAGGGAGGAATATAGTAAGGTCTGGGGATTTTCAATAATAGGAGAAGATAGAAAATACGATTATCTACGTTGGGAGGCGATTTTCAAGTTGTTGACCTTTTGTTGTCTTCAGTCAGAGCGAAGGTATTGCCTTGGAAAATACATTTGGTCGGAGGCGAAAAGAAGGAAAAGTCGAACCGCGTATTCAGCTCAGCTTCCGCTTTGCGAAAACAATTTTTCATCCCGAAATGCCTGCGGGTGCCTTTGACTTTGTAGTCTCAATGGCTGTGAATGTGAAAACATCTTTGATCAAGAAACTCTGGGAGAAACTAAATGCAGCCGGTGTCAATCAAGGCGGGAAAGCTCTCTTCCCGGAAATAGTCAGAAGTTGAAGGGGCGTCCAGGTCTTGAGATCGTCTGAGTTTCAAGTCGTTCTGAGTAAATTATTTATAGCTCTTTGCACTTTTAGCCAGTTTTGTCAAGTCCGCCGCCTGGAGATGGAAACCAGTATCCAGTGGGGGGG
>JAUKPP010271223.1:0-11200 GCA_032273245.1 Phyllaplysia taylori | reverse complement strand
TGATGATGATGATGATGATGATGATGATGATGATGATGATGATGATGATGATGATAATGATGATGATGATGATGATATTTCTGCTGCTCCTGCTGCTAGTAGTTGTGATGATGATGTTTTAAAGGAGAAAGACAGTGATGATTATGATTATGATAATGAAGAAAAGGCAAGGATGGAAAGGAATAGAACAAGCTGCTGCAAATGAGCATGAGAAGAAGAAGGACGCATAAAATCCAAACGGATTTAAGCCTCACTGACAAAAACAGCAGCCAATCGATTTCCATTGCATGGATCAAAAGCAAAAGAAACGCAATGCAATAAAGTATGCCAGCATTGTTATGAACATAAACATTCACCTAACTGAAATATCATTTCTCAGAGGTTGCAGTTGTTAACGTAAGCAAATGGTAAGAGATATTGTGGTAAGTGATAATGTACTATCGTTTAGACGGACCATCCCTTCTTTTGTGAGAAAAGACTCATCTCAATTACATTGACTGTTGTTTCCTACCTGGGTACCTCCGGCCGGCTGGGTTTTGTCAAAATAGTGTTTCCGGTATTATGATACTCTCGTAACTTAACGACGCAGTTGCTTTGTTCTTTTTAGAGCTATGTCATATTTTGTCCTGAGGCGAAAATATGACATGAACTCAGTGGCTAAAAAGCAACATAACGCACCTTAGCCCTACAAACTTTTTAAGATGCTATAGAAAAGAAGTAAGCCGACGTGTGTTGCTTTATATTTTGACAAAAAAATATATAAAAACGCAATTCAATATTGGTTGACAGTTGGATAAACACCAGCAGACTTCCTTTTTCCATAGTTTTGAGACTGTGGTAATGCTTTTCTTTTCTCTGATATGCACAGCAATTCAGACGCTGCAACTTCCGTTGCGACATACTGACCACACAAAACATTACGTATTTCGGTTTATTACTGTATGAACTATTACTACGCTTTGGACCATGAAGAGTTTTACTAGCAAATTGTCGCTCCGGGCTCGTACTTTTTGCAAAATCCCTTGGTGTGTTTTCTCTGCCGAAAACTGCCTCCGGGCAGCTTTATTTCCTTTTTGTCTGATATATGACCGATGTCATAGCTTCTCTCTGTAAACCACGCATCACTTTTCCATCCATTCCAAGCCCCCTCCCCGTCTCTTATCCCTTCCCCCAAGTGCACACTGAAATATCCACCCACTTTAGCAAACAAACTACCCATCCTCATTCATCCGCCCAATCGATTCAATTTCTACACAACCCATTGAAGAGTTTCTCGTCGTGGCCTTAGATCCGGAGGATGTCGCTGGAGTAAAGTTTGTCTTGCTCCTGTCGGTCGATGCTTCTCTTCTCCTCCTCCTCCGCAGCAAAAACAAACAGGAAGACAGGCTTGGCATGACAGGCAACTGAAGACAAACACAGCGTCTTGAGCACGGAGTTGTGGCCCCTCGCCTAGGATGAGCCGTGCCACTTGTCTGTAAGCCTGCCACTTCTGAGGAGGGTCGGGACTCGCAGGAGAATCCGATTTACGAGACGTCTTGGGCCTCCAGCAGTCCTGGGGCGTCACAGCATGAGCCTCTTGGCCTGACGTGAAGCCGAATTTTAGCTGTGGTCTCAAATCTTCCAGCGCCTTTCGTGGTCGGGCGATCTCGCAACCTTACCAGGCTAGCCCGGAGATATGGCGGACACAATCTACTTGTTGACCTATCAATTATGGGTCTCTTCCCTGCAAACTTTCCGGTCATTGATCTCGGAGTTGATAATTATGAAACTTTGTCTGTCTATTAATGTCTGTTAGAAAAAAGTTGGCAACAGGGCTGACATTCTATTTTCTTTCTGATTCCGACAACGAATTCCTTTTGATAATAAAACAAAGTTGTCTGAATCGAACACGAACAGAAAGTTAAGGAAGATCGTTTTGGTTTTACCGTGTGAATAAAGTTTGGAGACCTAATGAAAGAATCGTGTAGCATTTAGATGCCCCATGGGAAGGGAATGAAGCTGCTTTGTTTGTAGTACATGTATACCATAATGTACTGCACACTTCTGTCTTGATCTTCTTGTGTAACAACGAAAACAAAAGTGTGCCCTATGATTGGTGTATTGGAGTACTGGTGAGCGGGTATTAAAACTTTCAAGTTGTAAAAACAAAGAAGAAAGAGCTCCGTGGTGGACAAAAATCCTAATAACGTGTGAAATGAAGCTGTGATGTCTGTTCGTTTATTGTCCAGTGAAACTATAAGTGATTGTGTGTTAGTGGTGACAGTAGATGGTGAAGAGCGCCAGTTTGTAATTATGTCAAACGTTTTGTGTGCATCATGTGAGGAAATCATTGGAAAAGCAAAATTGTTGGGGATTTTAAAAAAGAAATTAGGGAACAAAAGAAGGCAGTTAAAGGGGTAAGGAAACGTGCTTTCACCCATATAGTATTACATTCAGGTTTGGAAAGGGCAGAGCGCACATGCAAGGAAACAATCATGCAAAAGGACGCATTCAGGGTCTCTGAATATTGCAACTCTAAAGTTCCCCTTCAGATCTCCGTCGATCCCTCTGATGTGTCAGGCATTGGGATTAGATTGTAGAATTTGATAAAGGTTTGAGCAAGCACAAATGCATAACGGCCCGTCGACAACTATATGGCAGAAATTTATATTGGTAGCACATGCGTTGGCATTCACTACGTTCAGGGCAGAGCATGAAGGCTTAAAGCGTCACGAAATCAAAATTGAGGTTTCCAATACAGAACAGAAAGAGGTAGAGCGTTTTAGAAATAGTTCAGGAAAAAACTAGAATAAAACCAACCCGCAGGCATTGTCTGATCTAATTGGCTACAAGCACACACTACAATCAATATATTGGTGGCAATGGCTTGGCATTCTATAAGCAAAAAAAAAAGATATGATAGCATTGCAGGCAATACAAGTATCTTGGTAGGTATGGCTTGCGCAGATTATACTTTGCAAAGAGGGACGAGTACAGTAAATTGCAACAAAAATAAAGAATAAATAGCTCATCACTAACTGTCAAAATGGAATTGATGCATGTGGTCTGTAGATTCCTTTTGGTTTGGTACAGTCTGTTAAACGCCTTAGAAAAGATAAGACAAATTGGTTCGTTGGATTTGCAAGTGATTTTGTCACCTACTAAGCTGTGGCGTTGTGCCAGTGTATGTGGGTGTTATCGGGACAGACTGAGAGGGAAAATACGACAATATTTGGTATGTGTATGTGTTGGTGTGTGTGTGTGCACTTGTGTGTGAATGTGGCAGATAAAAGGAGATAGATAGATAGAGAAATAGCTAGAAAAATAGATAGAGAGATTTATATAGCTAGATCGAAAGATGAATATACAGATATGATCTTTTTGCAACTTTTAGACTTGTATCTATTTGTTTTCAATATGCAAGAAGTTTTGAAACATTACATTAACTTGATTTGCACCAATAATTTCTTGACGCATTTTAGGTAAGTTTTCATACAATGGGCTAACAACCACAACCTCGAGAAACTAATATCGCTAAAAAAATAGCACAATAAACGCATGAAAGAAGAAAACAGTGAATGAATAAATTCTCTGGAAGGGAAGAGGGGAGCAATTTGAAACATTTGAAAGATCCATGGTTAATAGCAATCATCAAAATAAAAATACTTTGACTTAACTCAGTGGCAAAACTGTTTCCCTATACACACAATACGTTAGTTCTAGATTAAGCACTACGATATTTCTCTGAAGTTGCAAAAGAGTGTAAACACATTCATAAAGTAATATATACAAGCTTGCTGATATGATTTTGCTTAAATAGCGATTCAGTTCGTTGAGACAAATTCTTATTTTGTATGTTCAATTTTTGCCAGCCTTACCCCTTTTTTCTACAAGCTCCTCAAGTAATAAAACAATGCTGATAATATAACTCATAATCAGGAAGTCTTTTGGCGGCTAAACTTTCTGTGAATGTAATGAGTGTAAACTTAATCTTATGTGAAAAATTGACGATTAACATTCTTGAAGTCTTTTATCTGGCATTTGTATGCCTTTCATCACGATAAGTTCTGGAAATGACTGATAAGTAGATTCTATTATTATTGTCGTACTTTTCATTATTGATTCCCTTCAATTTTTCTTCTTGAGTTGTCCTATAACCGTTGAAATTTTATGACCAAGGTGGGATAATTGGTCAGTACCTACCAAAGCGATTCGATCATACTAGAGCTGCACGCTCATCACCACCTGGTATCCAGCGAAGATAACCGGACGACACCGCAAACCGCTTATACAGACCAGCCTCTCATAACGAACCACCAACAGACATTTCTGATGTGTTACGAAATATCCACGACCCACAGTCGATGGGTTTCGGCAAACAGAAACTCCCGTTTTCCAAACTCTTCTTCAAACTCCTTCTCAACCAGCCCGTTATTCTTCACAAAAGTTCTAAAAAAGTCCTCGGTTTTATTCTGAACCTCCAGGACATCTCTGTAGTATAAAGAACAATCCCTTTGTTGAGAAAAGTCCAGAGACGTAAAGAAATCCTCAACTCTCAGAGTTGACTGATTATCAGTTCAGGCAGTGATGCTCCTCCATGTTTTTTGTAGCATTTTCTGAAGCAAGTGTATATTGAACCCGGATCCGTTACTCTGGGGTTCACTCGTGTCCTCGAAAAAAAGCCTGGTTTCCATTGCTCCTCAGGTTGAACCAGCTCCGCTCTGGCTTAAGCAAACACTGGGCTATTCACGTCCACCCTGTGCTACGATGTGGAACTATTAGTGCTACTTAGACTATTATATAATAGCATCTAATTACATTAGTAGACTGTAACTCTATTAGTACTTTCCATCATGATTTTCTTTAATATCCGAAATTAAGAAGTTTAATAGTCTTTTTTGTTCCGGAGCTAAAATCTTTTAGGAATTTGTGATAGGATAGGTCTGTTATGAATTATTAAGCAAGCTGAAATATCTTTGTTTTCAATTCATTATAACTTTTTCTACACCCTAATCTTAAAATTTAATACAGCCTTAGTTTTTTTAACCTATTCTAAGGACACAAGAGAAGTGATATAAGCATCTAACACAAAAAAATCAACAACAGTTTTACGGAAATATTTGCTGTTCGCTTCCTAATGGACAGAGAGAACTTGTAATGGCAGAGAATGTCAAATTCCTGAGCAAGGTAAACAACAAAAATCAGGACGGGCCAATATTCTTAGGTCTAGAGACGTTCTAGCTCGGCCCTTGCTTGAGTACACAGCCCGCAGTAGAAGGAGAAGAGAGCAATTATTGTCTTTGCTGACCACTGGTCCCCTTAGCACGGACTCCGACCAAGCCTTATTATCATAGTCATAATAATGGTCTCCCTCATTCCCTCCCTCTTCATCATAATCGTCAGCATCATCAACATAATCCTTCTCCGCAAAGCTCTCGGAGTCACGCTGTCTCAGTCTCTCTTCTTACTTTCTTCAGTTCTCTGCCCACCCCCTCCCCCTCAATCCCCTACCTTCCCTGAACCCCATTCGTTCCGAACTCTCCAAAACTCTTTTGCCACTGCCCCTCCCTCCCTCCTCTCCCCTCCCCTCCACTTCCTAGCTTCCCCACACTCGCATACCCAAATTCCTCCACCCTCCTCCTTCTTGGCGTTATGGTCCACCTTTGGCGAGTCCAGTGGTCATGTGATCACGTCATTGGTCATGTGACTTATCCCGGGGTCCCGGTCAGCGGGCCCGGCGTTGCGACACGAGTTGGCTCGGAACAATAGACGCTAATCACTGCACTGGACCCTAGCCGGCTTATTTGGCCATCTATAGATTCTTTTGCTACCATATTTTTTTAGGGCTTGGTATTTTTGCGTTTTTATTCCGGGCAAGGGGAATGAAGTGGAGTTCAATAGGATACTTTAGAGAACGAGAGAAGAGTCCAATGAATGTGGAAAAAAGTATGTTCCTAGAAGCAACGTAAAACTTTATTTAATAGTAGGATTCTGATTTTCTTTTGTTCTTTTTCCTTTTTTGGTTTAAAGAACTGAATTAGGGCAAGATTGAGGGTGAGATAAAGTGTGAAGGAAAAAAGAAGAGTTTGTGTTTGCAAAAGTATGTTTCTCAAATGAAAAAGAAAAATTGTTTGGAGAATAGAAGGCAGATATTACTTTTTCTATTATTATTATTTTTTTTTGAGATGCTATGAGTTAGGAAATGATTGAGGCTCAGATTAAATGTACAGAAATATAAAAGAAAAAGAAGTAAAGAGATAGGGTTTGGAGAATGCAACATTAGACAAAATGGTGTATATGACCTTGGTTTCGAAGTAGAATCGGGCTTAGTCAGCAAGAAAATGTTATGCAGGCATGGCGTCATTATTCTCGTGAGTGAACTTAAAACACAGTGGAAATAGCACTTGATAGTTGGTAAAAGATGTTTTGTCTACGTAGAATTTACTTTTTAACAGGAAAAGGCCTTAATGAGTGATATAGAGAATCAAAGCATCAAGTCTAGCAGTAAAGTTATCTGATTTGGCCTAACATTTGGATTTGAAGTGATGAAAAAGACAAAGAGATAGAAATAGTAAAACCTGTAAGAAAACAATAAAAAACAATGAGAAGAAATTATAATGTGTAAGTAATAGTGCGAAAAAAGGAAATGAAGACAAGATTGAGAAAGAGACTGAGGCCGGGGGGAAAAAAGAAAAAAAAAAGAGAGAGAGAGAGAGAGAGAGAGAGAGAGAGAGAGAGAGAGGGGGAGCAAAATAAAAGAACAAATCAAAGAGTATTCAAGAGGCAAAGAAACAGAGAGAAAGACAGAGAGAAATGACAAACAGAGAGAAAAAAATGCGACAGAGATATATAACATGAAAGGTAATGGGATGGATGGAAGGAAAGAAAAAGAAAACAAAATGGCACCAAAGAGTGAGGGATGGTAGAGGGGGCTGTGAGAAGGAGAAGACGGCTCTATGTCTCAAAAGGTCTTTGCCCTTCGCAAGCGCGCTCCGTGGGTAGTTACTGAGTTGGAGAAGTGGAGGCTTTAAGATAACGCCGCCAGTTGTTGAGACAGTTGCCCTGAAAGAATAGCATTGTGAGGACGAGGGGGGAAGCTCTCTCGTCTCGGGAACTTGTGGAGATGTTCTGAATTATTACATAACGACAAACTCACGGCTTGTTGGTGTGGAGGAAAGGAAATTAGTCTGAGCTTGTCTATGCCGGTTAATGACGTATGACTTAGATGAAGTCCTGAGAGAGAAAGAGAAAGAGAAAGAGAGAGTGAGAGAGAGAGAGAGAGACAGACAGAGAGAGAGAGAGAGAGAGAGAGAGAGAGAGAGAGAGAGAGAGAGAGAGAAAACCGGGAGGGAATATAGGGAGGAGATAAGAAATGCTCCCAGAGAAAAAGACATTTCCGACATGTGTCGTCACATGTCATACTAAGCTTAAATGAGTTGATTTTTTGCTAATTATCTGACTAAATACTTTATAGACCTTTAAATAAAACTTTTATCATTCTATAATGATAAGCACATGTACGAAACTGATGGTGAGAGAACTTTGGAACAATTTCAAAGTAATTGGATGTCAAAGTTTTTGCTTATTTCCTTATAAATACGTGTAGTTCAAATATTAAAAAGCACGCCATACAAACATGATATAACCGTGAAAGAGAGCAGAGAAGACGTTTGGACAAACAGAATACCGCCCCCCCCCCCCTACCAACCCCAATGGCATTTTCATTCTTCTTTTGGATAAGGCAATTGGAGTTACCAAGGATTCAACATCTATTTTTGTGTCCACATAAAAAAGGCTCCATAAAACAAACTAATGTATCATAATTTCTGTCTAACTGCAGTCACTGCAGTCAAAAGAAATTTTCTTTTGAATCATTATTGACATAGATAGAATGAGACAGTATTATTGTCAATAGAAATTTCTCGTGTTACTCAAGGATGTCAAGTCTAGTTTTTAAATCAAGACGAAGTTTAAAATATTCAATTTGCCACACAATAATGAATATTCTAAGCAAGCTCTTCATTAATTCTCCGCTTCGATGGACTAAGAGTTCACTCTCACGAAACAAGCGGGCGATTCCAAACTTCAGAAAGGGAAAAAATCACAAGAAGGCTTCACAATAAGACGGTGTACACCACAACACTTTAATGTCCCGGCACATCGAGAACATTCTATCTTCCTCTGCACCAGTGTCCTCAGGAATGCAGATATCTTAATTGTAAAAACCAAACACCACGAAGCATGGAACCTTAAGATACCTCGAAACTCCAAGAGCTCACCGTATGCACCATTCAGATGACACGAACTCACAGACACGCGTATATAATTTTATGGCACAATTCTCGTACACAGAAAATACGATACGTCTCCCTCACACTCGACATGGTGCCGCACAGAACACAGTGTGACCAACAGGGGACTCATAGAGCTATGGTGACGTCACATGCTCAAAGGGAGCGCTTCGTGCAAGCCCAATGTGGACAGCTCACCGCTGGCATCGACCAGGGCCCCCCAATTTCCATAAGGAACAAAGGCCAAATTGTGAAAGAGCGCTGCTGTTTTAACGCCAAAAAAATAACTGCGCATTGCGATCGGGACAATGAATAGGCTGGGGGTAAACAAGTGTATGTAGACAGTTGTGAGTGCATGAATGTGTGTGCGTGCGTGTGACTGCTCACAATGGTGAATGTTATGCGCGCTCTTGTGAATGTGGGATGTTTTCTAGGAAGGAGTGGATACGAGAGAAAGAGAGCAAGATAGAAAGAGGGAGAGACAGAGAGAGAGAGAGAGAGAGAGAGAGAGAGAGAGAGAGAGTGATTGATTGATTAATTGATCAGGAGATCGGGAGATAGATTAAAAGATGTAAAGGGTGGAAAATAGAGATAAAACCATAGATTGATAAATATGGAAAGAGCGAGCGAGAGAGAGAGAGAGAGAGAGAGAGAGAGAGAGAGAGAGAGAGAGAGAGAGAGAGAGCATGACTGGGAGAAGGAAAATGAGATAGAGGGAGAGAAAGAGAAAAAAAGGGCTACCACAGAATTTTTTCGATGAGGATTTTACGGCACTAACAGTATTAAAATGTTATTTAATCGACAGGAAAAGATTAGGACAAAAGTAACAAATAGAAGGAAGTCTTAGGAACAAACCTCACCAGAGCACCCCTCACCCCACCCCTCACCCCCTTCCCCCCTTCCCCCGATCACCCACGTACAAGAAAGAGAAAAAGTAGGAGTGTGTGTGTTTGTGTGTGTGTGTGTGGGGGGGGGGGGGGGGGGGGGGCAAAAGCCCGAAAATAAAAATAATAGAAACCTAAAATAGAAGTATCGATTCTGGAAATGGGGCGAACGGATTCGGAGTGGGTTATTTCATCAAGCGACCATGGAATGTTTGTGTTTAGTCACAAAGATAATGAACCACTGGCTTGATGACAATAGGAACAGATAAACGCTTACGCTCAGTGCTATACACGCACACACTCAATTATTTGGAAATAACAGTGTAACGTCCCTTTTATACCAAATTCATTAGTCCGATTGCTCAATACCCCTTTTTTTGTTCCTTTCTGTTTCGCTGTACGATTAATTTTGTTCCCTCCCCTCTATGTTCTTTTTTTCTTTAACTTAGGGCAACTTTACTTTCTACAATTGATTGAGAAAACCCAAAGACCTACACGCATGAAGACACAGATAAGCATGCGGGGGCACACACATATTGTGCTCACATAAACGCCCCCGATATCGTGCAGCATACACGGGCACACACACATATATGCGCACACATACATACATTCACACATACACACACAAATGAGCACATACAAACCGCGAATATATGACCATAAATAAAAGCTTACAAACACGGATGTTAACTTCCTTCCCTGCAGCAACGACGGACACCCACTGTCAGGATCGATTATGAAAGAAAAATACAGCAAACCATCAGCACAAAACCAAAGCAATAAAACAAACCAAACAAACAAACCCAAAGATGGCATTAAAAAGGAAGAAAAGGCCGAAATAATTACGTACGGTAGACAATTAAAAACAACCCAGCCCAGACACCGTAGAATCCTCCCCCCCCCAAAAAATAAATAAATAAATAAATAAATAAATAAATAAATAATAAAAAATTGCGAGACGCGAACAAAAATTCCGCAGAGGAGCAAAGTATAAGCCTTGGAGATCACACAGTTCACCCCGACCACCGAAACCATTCTATTTGATTGCTTTGGGAGGCCCGCTGGTCGACATGCTGCAGTAGTTCATTGCCAATGCAGACGACCTTATATGATGTGTGTCTGTGCAAAACGTTATGAATTTTCATGAATGAGATATGATGATAATAATAATAGCAATAAATCACAAGAAAAAGAGAAGGCACAGAAAAAAGCGACATGGATTGTATAGCATGATTCCATCCAGTAAAATTGCCATAAATCGATTAATGGGGGTAGACACATGGATTGATTGCCAGGCAGACCATTATAAACATAAAAGGACCACGTAAATAAATCAATATACAATACTTGCACGAAATGGACCACCGTTTTTTTCCCGAAGAAAATTGGGCAATAAACAGTAGAGTACAGCATGGCAGGGTTTAGAATAAATGTGACAACATTGAAATGAAACATGAATAGAAAATCTCCAGCAACACAATAGATTACAGCTAAAACCACATCAACTATCAAAAGAGCAGTGACAAACACAAATAAAAGGGGGGGGGGGAAAGGGGGGGGGGGGACTGCGCCCGAGGACGAACATAGAACGCCCCCTTCCGATTGTGGAGATCCCGAATTTTATCTAGGGTGGTTTACCCTAATTTTTTCGAAGGCTCCAACGCTCGTCCTATCAGAGAGAAACATGCAATCTGAAGATTCAGTCTGTTAAAAACAACCTTCTAGAGTTCTAAATGACGTAAAACCATAATCAATCAAACCAAACAAATAATGACGTTCTCTGTCAAACCAAACCAGCCACCCACCCGCCCCGCCAAGTTTCCCTGATGGGACGTGTCCCCTCGAGAAGTGTCCCTCCCTCCGCTAAACTGTGATGCATGCAGGGTTCAAGCAGTGGTCAGTAGAGCTGGATGTAAGCTGGGTTAAGAAAAAACTGGATAAATAGTTTACTAATACGTAGAATCCGAAAGAGATGAGAAGAGGCGAGAGAGGGAGAGAAGGAGTTAGTAAGAGAGGAACATGGGAAAAGAAAAGGGAGAAGAG
>JAUKPP010271212.1:0-11201 GCA_032273245.1 Phyllaplysia taylori | reverse complement strand
CCAATATAATTGAATATGCTCATTAACAACAGGAATTTCTTGCATACTCTGATATTCAATAAACTGTCAAGATTTTTCCCTGCCCATAGCTGGGTACCCATTGGCACCTGGTTGTGGTGAGGAAAATTCGTTCAAGGTGCCTATCCCTAGGACAAAACGTCGGGCCTGAGTTGGGATTAGAACCTTCAACCTCACAGTTACGAGCCCAGCAGCCACTAGCCTACTGACGGTAATTATAATAGCTAATTGGTTCGGTTTCTTTTTTCTTATTTCGTTCTTTCGTTTGTTGGTTTCGGGTTGTTGTTGTTGTTGTTGTTGTTGTTGTTGTTGTTATTGTTGTTGTTGTTGTTGTTGTTTTGTTTTGGTTTTTTTTGGGTTTTTTACATTCTATGCTATTTTTGTTTTTGTTTTCTTTTTTTTTGCTTTTTGCTTGTTTTTTTTTGGTGGTTGGGGGGTGGTTGTTTTGTCTTTTTAGTTGTTGTTTTAACGCGGGGGGGGTAGTTTATCGTCTCTTTTCAGACAGTAAGATCATTTCACAGGCATGATATATCGGCACTGCCTGTCAAAGCCAACCCAGGGTGAGAGCGACGAATCCCAGAAGAAAGACTCAGCTGACGCTCATCCCAACTTGGGATCTCCGATCCTCTGCGTAATAGGCGAAGAGCCTAACCATGACACCACAGACGCGGGGGGGGGGATGTCTTTTTTTCTTCGCGATTTCATGGCTCCGGACCCAATATTTTGGAAATTGTTGAAAACTCTGGAGGTTTCGCCTCTTTAATGACCGCATAATGTTACAGACTCAGTCTTCTCTGATGAGGACGAAAGATTTCAGAGGCTTCGTGTGCATATTGAGCACCCTAAAGATCCATTGGTGGTTGAAAAGGACTAGTAGGCCGCCGCTAGGGCAAAATATAAAATCTAATTCTTACCTAAACACTTTAGAATATTTCTCGGTGCCGGGATGACTTACAGACTCGATGGAGCCGTAAATCCCAACAAAAGAAACAAACAAACAACAGGGTATGCTATTACAAAAACCACCAACCGATGGGTGTCATTTATTGTTGATATCGTACGAAAAAAAACCCATCTTATTTCCACCAAGCAGAGAAGTGTAATGATTGCCTTTTTGTCTTCTACTTCTAACATCAACATCCTGTTTATTTGTTATTATTGGCCGTGATGCTTCATAATAGTACCACAATAAAATCTTGTCAATTTTCTTTTTTTTTTCACCCTGCTCTCATTAAGGTCAAAGTGACGTACTGATAACTCGGTGACATAAATCTTAGTGTCCCGCTTGGACGCATGAGTATTTTTTGCCCCCAATGGAAAGCGGGGATCTCTTTTCTGGACCTGTGATTGGTCGAGATAGTGTACAGAAATAGAAAGACAAGACCTCGGGCGGGTTACCTGTCTTGACACGCTTTACTCGTCACAATAAAGAAAGAAGATCGGGCATTGACCTGAGCAGAAATCCTGGACCCATCATTAAGCCAACACTGCAAAGCGTGACAGCAGATGTATATAAATATTTTATTTTGGGTTAATGAGACGTAAAATCCCATTCTGAATAGCGATGACAGGTCTGTAAATTTTCAATAGCTGCAAATACATTAAAGGACATGCTGGGAATATACTGGTGCATTACACTTCTCAAAAACCGTGAAGCGGAACAAAGGAGGTTTTGTGTGTGTGTGAGAGAGAGAGAGAGAGAGAGAGAGAGAGACTGAGAGAGAGAGAGAGAGAGAGAGAGAGAGAGAGAGAGAGAGACGGTGAAATCCCAAGGGGGAACCCCCAAAGTACGGTGTCGAGGGCCGATGAGCGGCGAAGATCTTGTTTCGGAAAGCGAAGGTTCCGGGTTCGATTACGTCATTATTTTTCGGAGTTTTAACGACTCCCGCCCTCCTCTTGTTCATTCGACCGTCAGAAATGCAACCACCCGGATTCTCGCCAGCTTTTTATTTTTAGCAAAGCTCAAGAAGATTGCGATTAATCCTTGGTTTAACGTCTCTTGCAGCACTGTTAGGTCATTTAAGCAGACAAGTGTAGGCGAGAGGCGATTCGAAAGAGCGTGGAGACAGCAAGTCAAACAAAGAAACGGAGAGCAAAGTTGAAAAATAGATCGGCTAAAACAGCCAAAGAATGTAGTGCGTCTATAAATAATTTACTCCAAACAAAAGACTGGCTACTTCGACCCTTCATGCCAGTGTCAGGGCCAATCCTGGCTGAGAGAAATACTCCCCCAGCAGAAAAACGATGATACTCGATCAAACAAAGCGCCTTACATGGGCTCCGAACTTCATTCCCATGCGTGAAAGGCGAAGAGCTTTACAATTACACAACACACGCTAATAATAGTCACCCTAACGCTACTGACCAGTGCTGCAAAGGTCTAAAAAAATAAATTTAAAAAGAATAATAATTAAAAAAAAACGCCAACAGGAGTTTAAAGTACAACAAATGGTGTTCAATGGTGCACTTGGTGCTATTTTTATGTTAAAATTGATGAGGCATGCATTTATACATGTCTAATGAGAGTGAGAGATTTATGTGAGCAACTCCGACATGGCTTCGACTCCCGGGCCCTTCAAGACTGAAACAAGGGCGTCTGTGGTGTAATGGTTAGGCTCTTTACATATCATGCGGAAGACCCGAGTTTGATCACCATGTGCGGACGATTTTTTTTTCTGCTGGGATTTATCCTTTTCAGCCCGCATTGGCCCTGACAGGCAATTCATAGTAGCCCGTTACTTACAGTGTTACAAGGGACGTGTTGTTGTTTTTTAGCCCGAAGGGAAACACAAATTGAGCTTTCGTCGTTGTCTCGTCCGGCGGTTTAGTCTGGTCACCCTGGTGTTAGTGCACTGTGACGTTATTGTAATAAAATGGGACAGAAAGTAAGTTAAAGAAGGGACGAAAATTATAACCAGGCCTCCGAGCTAGTAAACTTCTCGCTACAAACGTGACTATTTATAATTAATTACCCGATTTTGTTATAAAGAAGTCGGCAAAATTATTTTTTTTAAACATTGATGTTATTAATCCACATTTTTCACTATTATATATTTCACTATTCGTCATTTCTTGAGGACGTACAAGATCTACATCTATCATTAAAATTATAGTATACTGTTTATTTAAGTTGTAGTGTGTGATTATTTTCTCTACGTATTTCTATACCTCAATCAGCACCCTGTTTGAATCCGAATGAATCCCTCACAATACCATCTCCGTTGGAGAGCCACTCATCTCCTTATCCACCTTTGCAATATATTAAAAAAAATTTATGGCCCACAACCCATTCTTCCCTCCCCACATCTCAACCTTCCAAAAGCCGCCTATCAAGAGGCTAAAATAGCAAAATAATTTGGTGCCTCTATAAAAATCTAACTAACTAATCCAAAGGAGCCTATAATAGTATTAATAGGATCGAAGAATGCGGGCTACAAGCTTTACAGAAGTGTTAAATAGTATCACACTGGTGAAGTGAGGAAAATGCGTAGTTAGCGTCTCTCTCAAGGAAGGCTAAAATAACAAAAATAATTAAATTCTAGCCTCTCTCAACAACACAACATTGCGCCGGAGCTGGGATTTGAAGTCGCAAGCCCTTATGCTTCACCCCAACGAAGCCGCATGTGTCGAAAAGACAGAGAGGAAACTTTTCATCTTTTTGCTCAGCCAAAAGGAGCCGAGGGTTTTAAAGTTTAAAAGTTCAAAAAGTGACTGGCTGCCAGGAATGGGGAAGGGGGGGGGGGGCGCCAAAGGAACGATTATCTCCCCCAAATTATTTACCGCACTGGGGGCATGAAGATGCTCCCGCCTCCACCCCCTCCACCCCAACCCCCCTCCCACACACACACGTGCGCAGCGCACACATGCACACACACACACACACACACACACACACACACACACACACACACACACACACACATAAATACACACATTTACACACCCAATGTTCTGAAAGTAAGCATATTAATATAAGCTTTGGCTTGATTTTTTTTTTTTTTTACGCCTCGCGCACCACTGTAACGTCATTTAAGAGACAATCTGCTTCACCCTTGCCTTTCAGGGACAACCTGGGCTGAGAGTGACGGATCCCAGCAGAGAGACACAGATCAGATGCCCTGACAGGCACGGTTGAAGTAGATCTGTTTTGATTACCAGTTTTACGCCCCATGCAACACTGTAAGGTCAATTAAGAGACGGTCTGCTTCGACCCTGCCGGTCAGGGCCAACCCGGTCAGAGAGGGAAAATCATAATCATAGCTGGAAAAAAACCCACAAATCGTCCGCACTCGGGATCGAACAGGCGTATTCCGCGTGACAGGCGAAGTGCTTAACCATTACACCACAGCGCCGGTGGTTGAAGTCGCACGTCTTTTAGTGACCTTACAGTGTTGCTAAAAACAAAACAAAACCAGTCGGGAGGAATAATGAGTGCGCAAATGAACACAAACCGCCAAGACAGCATATCCCCACCCCTTGCGTGACACACACACACACACACATGCGCGCGCAGAAAAAAAAATTACCCAATCTTTTAACTAAAGTCAAAGAGCCGACACTCATGCTTTGGTTTGGTTACTAGTTTTACGTCCCCTGCAACTCTACAAGGTCATTTAAGAGACGGCCTACTTCGACCCTGCCTGTCAGAACCAAACCAGACAGAGCGAAAACTCCCAGAAGAAAAAATCCAGGTCATCCGCGCTCGTGATTGAAATTCGATCTTCCGCGTGACAGGCGAAGAGCCTAACCATTACACCATAGCGCCGGTGAAACTTATGTGTGTTGCTGCACTGATGAATAGGAGATAAAGAAAGTAGAATTCCCAATAGACGTAATGCAAACGAATGGACTTGGTTTCAACAAGGTTATTATAATCCGTTTGGCTTGGCTTAAATTTTCTGAAAGCAATCTACAATTTGAAGGACGAAAGAGATTTTTTTTCCATTGCAGATGTTTAGTTTTCTTTGGTTTGGTTTTGACTTATCCCTTTCAACACTGTAAGGTCATTTAAGGCACTGGTTGCTTCGACCCTGCCTGTCAGGGCCAACCAAGGCTGAAAAAGACATTGTCTCAGCACAAAAACGGAGATATACTCGTTCAAACAAACTGCCCCACACAGGCCTCGAACGCACGTCCTCTGCGTGATAGGCGAAGCGCCTAACCATTACACCACAGACGCCGGTACAGGGTCCCTCTCAGCCCAGTTGGCTCTGACAGGCAGACTGGAAGACGACCATCTCTTAAATGACCTTACATTGAAAGGATCATTAAACCAAAATCAAACCACAACAAATGCGAAGGTACCGGTTTGAAATTATTAATTATTAGGCACCAGCTTCTTTTGCTGTTTGAGCCAACCCTGGGAGGCTCACCTGAGTTTTCTTGTTTGGTGTTCGTTTTTTTGTTTTTTGTTTTTTGTTTTTTTTGTTTTTTTTAAAGTCTTTTACCTCACCCTAAGTTCAACTAAGAGATGGGCTTCTTCAGTCAGGGCACACCCGGGCTGAGAGGAACGAGTCCAGCAGAAAGACACAGATGGTCGTTCCCACTTGAGAAACGAACTCAGGTCTTCTGCTGGATAATCGTAGAGCCTAATCATAATATTATAGATCGTGGTGGATTTCTTTTTTGTTCGACGTTTGCATGGCTCGGGACCCCATCTTTTACAAGATTAAAACAAACTTCATAGGTCCCGTTTCTCAAACTAAAAACCAGCCAGCGAAAGGGAACTATTGTTGACATAGTATCCAACGCATTTGCATGTTGGTGACATCACGGGTCACAACTTTCACAATAAGAAAAGGATGCCCCTTGCGATGTGCTGTCAAGCAAAATCCACTGCACATATATTTAAGTCTACATGTTATCATCTTCATACTACAGTTGAACCTGCTCAAGCTACTACCTGCACAAGACGACAACCTGCATTAACAAACACTTTCTATCGACTCCCAAATTGCATATCTTCTACATGATATCCCTCTTTAAGACGACCACCTGCCTAAAATGACCACTTTTTCCTCGACATTGGGTTGTCGACTTAGACAGATTTGACTGTATTGGCTTTACTTTTGTTAAGGATTTTTTTCCGACTTTAAGTAAGCAGGAAATGCCTGAGGACACAGAATACAGGTAGTAGTAGTAGTAAGGAATGGGTTATTTATAGAGGCGCCAGCCTCAGCTGTTTCAGCCTCTTCTTGTTTTGGTTTTCACTTAAGTACCCAATCAGGCTCAAGTTTCCCTGAGAGTTACCATTTGCGTGCTGCGTCAGCAGCACTTCGAAATCAACATCTGTCAATTCTTTTGTAAAAAAAAATTTACAAATAAATGATACCGACAAAACTTTTTTTTTTTTTTAAATTCCCAAACAAACAAACAAAAAAAACAAAAACACAGCATACAAAGAACAAGTCTCGGGAAAACTTAAGGCTGCTGTGGTAACAAATAAAAAAGCTAAATACGCCGGAGGCTGGGGCCTTAATAAATACTCTTCTCCAAAGAATAGAAATCTTTATGCTTTTGTAACATTATTAGATAACCTGTCTGTCAGGGCCGACTCAGCTTGAAATGGACACAAAATCCTAATAAAGAGGGACTTTTTCTGGCCATCTGCGTCTTTGGTGTATTGTTTAGGCTCTTCATCTATCATGCAAAGGACACGAGTTCGATCCCCGTGTTGAACGAACGTCTCCGTCTCTTTGCTTGTTTTCTGTTTCCTTCTTTTTCCCGGTTTGGCCCTACTGGCAGCCAGTGTCGAAGTGGTTCACCTTTTAAATGACCTTTCTGTGTTACAATGCGCGTAAAAACCAAAGCCAAACAAAACTATACCAGGGGGTAACAGGCCAGTTGCACTGGCACTTTGGTGTAATTGTTAGGCTCTTTGCCTACCATACGGAAGACCCGAGATCAATACCACGTGCGGACGATCGACGTTTCTTTCTGCTTGGATTTTCTCTTTCAGACCAGGTTGGCCCTGACAGACAGGGTCGAAGTAGTCCGTCTCTTAAATGACCTTATAGTGTTACAAAAACGAACCAAGACTAGCTGTCATATACATTTCTTCATCCTATACCAGGTGTTAGTTACCATGGTGGTGTAGAAACGCTACATTCAATCAGAGCGGGAGGACATTGTTGGCTGAGCGGTAGTGCGCCCACCTACAGATGAGGAGTTCCCGGGTTTAAATCCGGGTAGGTTCGCCGGGATTTTTTCTGAGTTCTCATGGCTCTCACCCCCGTCCTATTGGAGATGGACATATTATTTTGAGGTCTCGCCTCGAAAATAACCTTGCAGTGTGGCATGAGGTTTAAGCCAAAACTAAACCAATCAGCGTAAAAGACAATACGCGAAGTAGGCCTACGTATTTTCCAGTACTTGGACACTTTCCGCTTTTCCGTGATTTTGTAAGGTTATGTGAGTACGACCCGTTTATTGAATGTAACATTTCTACACTTTGCTGTACTTTATAATGGTGTAAGTTTTATGTATACAGTCGCAGTTGGCAGCAAAAAGGCAATTTACGATTTTCTTCTATTTTAGTAAGTTTTTTTGTTGTTATTGTTGTTGTTGTTGTTGTTTTGTAACTATAACACATTTCTACACTTTGCTGTAGATCTCAATGCATACGCCCACAGATAGCAGAAAAGAAACAATTTTTCATTTTTCATTTTTTTCTTTTACCTTTGTTTGGGTTGTTCTTTTTTGTTGCTTTTGTGTTGCTGTTGTTGTTGATGATGTTATTGTTATTGTTTAACATCTCTTTCAACACTGTAAGGTCAGTTAAGAGACTGGCTGCGTCCGCCCTGCATGCCAACCCGGGCTCAGAGGGACACTGTCCCAGCAGAGAAAACACAGATATTATTTCTCTATCAAAAAAACTAAACTATTCCACGTTGGATTCGGACAATTGTTCGTCTGTGGCGTGATGGTAGGCTCTTTGCCATCGCATAGAAGACCAGAGTTTGATTCCGGTATGGTGTGGAGCATTAGCATTTGTGTCTTTCAGCTGGGATTCCTCCCTCTCATCCCGTATTGACCGTGTCAGGCTGGGTCGAGGTGGTCAGTCTCTTAAATGACTTTACAGTGTTGCAAGGGACGTAACTCTACAGTTCAAGGAAAACTCTTCAAATTTCCATATTCCTATGTAAATTCCTTTTAAAAATGATATTGACATTTGAAAAAATGTGAAACAGCCAATAGCATGCGAATTCGCAAATGTACAAGTCTACTTTTTTTCTAGTTATGTTGCAAATTAGATAAGGTTGCCGACTAGGCTGTTTAGTTTGGTTTGGTTTTGGCTTAACGTCCCTTGCAGCACTATAAGGTCATTTAAGAGACGGGCTACTTCAACCCTGCCTGTCAGGACCAACCCGTGCTAAGACGGATATTGTCCCAGCAGTAAAACAGAGATATACTCGATCAAATAAACTGCCCCACGTGGGCCTGGAGCTCGTACTCTACGGGATAGACGAAACTCCTAACCATTTACACCACAGCGCCGGTGACAAGGCTGTGGTGCAATAGTTAGATATCTCGCCTACCACGCAGACGACGGGGTTACTTTTCCGTTTTCCTGCTGGGATATTGTGTCCATCTCAGCCTTGGCTATTATGGGTCGACAGGGTCGAAGTAATTCACCTTGAAAATGAACTTTTAGTGTTACAAGAGGAGTAAAACCAATACAGACTTAATCAACTAAAAAATACCTTCAAGGAAGAACAAAAATGTTATCACGTAAAGACAGAAAGCACATTAGAACTTGTTTATTAACATAATTAAATACTATCTGGTGCACCGGGACACTTAAAACGTTAGCTAAAATACAAAAAGAACTGTTTCTTCAAAAGAAAAGGACTTCCACTGGTCAGTGCGATTGCAATTTCTTGTAAAAAAAAAAAATTAAAAAAAAATTTTTAAAGGAAAAAAAGAAAAAGAAAGAAAGGCAGAACAAAGAAAAAGATGACGCATTCGAGTTATAGAATGTTTGAATACTTTTTCTAAACCTTTGTCTAACCGAGAGCAGCTGAAAGCTGTAGGATTGACTGATTTGCACAACCTGTTTAACATAGGCGGGACATAACATTACAAAGATGAAAAAAATAGCAGAACAATTAGATTATTTCACCATTATGGTCACTACTTTTCCTCTTCAAAGGGAAAGATTGTAAAGAGGGTGTTAAAGATTTTGGGGAATGTACACATTGGGTGTTAAAGAAACAGTTTACAGTTAGTTTTTAATATAGGTGGCAACATCTTTGACTATTTTAGCCTGGTTTTAAAAAAGAAGTTTTAAAACCCAGAGAAAATTAAAGAACATAGTACTTTTGTATGCCATTAAATTTCTACAGAATTAGTTAGACGATTGGATAAATATTTCATGAAGCTTGTTAAAGCAAAAACTACAAAATTAGAGAACGTATTAGATGCCATAAAGAGAGCCGTTGTGTGTTTGTATGGAAAAGACGACAGGAGAAGATCATGCAAAAGTTTGCTCTAACAATGAGTACGGCAATAACAGCTAGTAGCAACCTTCCTCTTGAAATTTTTCACAGACCAGGAAGGGCGAGTGTCGCAAACGGCGTAAAAGCTTCTCCATGTGAATCGGCGCTGGCATCGGCCTACAGAGGCGCAGTATGGAGTAAGCACAGCACACTTGTTGCAGTTACAATTAACAGACTGGATGGCGTAGTTCGGGTAAAATGGACAACACCGGACACGGGCGCCATTGATGTAGTTGTAGAAACAGGGCAGACGTTGCTTCCTGCTTCTACAGGCGTAACCTTGACTACGGGGACAGCACCTCCAGGAGCGGAGGAAGTCGGATGTGGAATAAGCGACGTAAGGGTTGAGGTCCGCCAGTTCTGTCGTGTCCCGGACATGTAGCTTCTCTGTCAAGTATTTCTCGAGCTCGGCTGTTAATACCTGCCTTTCTGGCAGATCTTCGGATGGCACAGAGACATACCGAAGCTCCTCCTGGCCATCTTCAGCTTCATCCAATTCTTCCTCGTTACCCTGACGAGCTTCAAGCTGGAAGTCGGCCTCTGTAGGAAATAACAGAAAAGATCGCGTATGGCAAAATTTCAATGTATGGTTTGATTTGTTTGTCTGTAATCTTCTGTTATTTCCCTCCACACCACCCTGCAGTTAAATTAGCCATTGCAAAAGTCCTAGAAGGAGACGAGCTCTAAAGTGTTTCTCCCACAAAGGTCAAGAACGAGTGTAACGCGTGTCGATATAATAATGATAATAATAGTTTGGTTTGGTTACTAGTTTTACGTCCTCTGCAACACTGTAAGGTCATTAAGAGACGAGCTACTTCCACCCTGCCTGTCAGGGCAAACTCGGGCTGAGAGGGGAAAAGTCCCAGCAGAAAAACCCAGATCGTCCGCGATCGGGGATCGAACCGGGGTCTCCGCATGCAAGGCGAAGAGCCAAACCATTACACCACAGCGCCGGTCTGATGATAATAATAATAATAATAATAATAATAATGATAATAATAATAATCATAATAATAATAATAATGATTGTTATAATAAGGGATTGCATTTATATAACATCCTAGCTCGAAAGCAAGCTCTGTGCGTTTTACAATCATTATTACCTCAGTAGACAAAGTCATTCACAAACCTTTTCAGTTTCCTGGGAAGCATAGAGTACAAGCTGCCGTTTTACAAGCGCTCAAACACTAATATACTGACAAGATCCTTCGCTGTCTATAGCCAGGTACCCATTTACACTTGCACCGACGCCACATATACACATAGTAATAAAAGTTGCCAATTACCAAAAAAAATAAAAATGCAGAAATTAAAGACATACTTTAATGAAAATCAAAGTTCTAAGCATCCTTACTGAGAAGAAAAGTCACAAATGTCAAGAGGGCTCCTCTCTCTTTCTTAAGGCCATTATTCAAAGCCACTTACTATTATAGTGTAGTGTTCACGTAGCCAGAAATACAACAAGAATCTCTTTTGTCGTGGCCAAAGAAATGTTTTGTTTCATTGTCGATTATAATCATCAAGGTTCAGTGTACGAAGTCCAGATGAGAAGCAATTACGCTTTCCAATATATATGAAAATCTTCTCACTCTTTTTCTAGGTCAGTAACGGCAGAGGACGTGAGTTCGAGGCCCGCGTGGGGCAGTTTGTTTGATCGAGTATATCTCCGTTTTTCTGCTGGGACAA
>JAUKPP010271201.1:0-11201 GCA_032273245.1 Phyllaplysia taylori | reverse complement strand
TATCTATCTATCTATCTATCTATCTATCTATCTATCTATCTATCTATCTATCTATCTATCTATCTATCTGTCTGCTTATCTATCTATCTATCGATCCATCCATCTATCGTATTCTCAGTTTCAAACTACCTTTTGCACTGAAACTACCTTATGCAATCTTTTGTACTTGTCTATCAGTATGTATTCTCTGTCTGTCTCTTTGAGTGATAATTTACAGATGGCTTCCTGATAGAACCAGTTGGACTGTCTGCGTATGCGTGTGCGTCATTAAGTTGGACAATGGCGTAAGGCTGAGTCTGTGTGAAGTTGTCAGGTTTTGTCCGTGTTGTTGTCAAGTCCACAGGGTGTGAGGTTTCTCTTTGTTTGTTTTATTTGCTTGTCTGTTGTTGTCGTTTGCTTTGTGTTTTTTTTTGTTTTTTAAAAAGGGTTTTGTGTGTGTAGTTGTTTTGTTTTATTGCTGTTTTTACGGGAGGGGGGGGGGGGTGTATTGTTGATCGGTTCTGGGTTTAGATATCTGAAATACGGTTCTGGATTTAAAAAAGAAACGTTTCATGTGTCTGGTTGTTTCACGTACGACCCGCACGGAGATGGCGACTTGAGTAACAATATATAGGGTGAGCCAAAGACATTAGGTTCCACGGTTTTCGCCATATTTGGCTTAATACTCCATGGAATTTTACAAAGCTTCACATATTATAAAAATGTTAATTTTTTATTCTTTATAACAATGCTCTCACTGTTTCATTTAGTATTCTTATCCCAGGGTAAAGTTCAGCCGCATTTGCTTAGTCTTTATCATCCCGCGCCACAAGGCAAAACACAGTCAACAAAACTTACAAAATGAAGGAAATCATAATCTTGATAATAATTTAATTTCAAGAGATACAGAAATATAGCATAATGAGAACTGTATTTTCTTACCAGCATAACCAATTTGGAAACAACCTTTTCCGTCTAAAGACGAACGCAATTTTTACCAATTTATTGCAGTCTGGAAAATCGCGCATTTTCCAGATAATAGGATGGCTTTTAAAATTTCGTAGGCCTTTATCATTGACGCTCGATCATCAAAATCTTTTAACTTTTCAGAAACATTTTCCACCTAGACACACTAAAAATATGGGAAGTTTCGTTACAATCCGTTGAATATTCAGCGAAATATGGAAGAAAAAAAACAACCAGTAGCCTATTTTTGAGGGCTCACCCTCTATAGTTATTGCAAGATCTTGGAAAATCGGCACGCGTTGTTTTCGATCGCAATAGAGCTGTGCCTAACGCTAAACACTAAAACATAGCGTGCCTCCTCCAGAGAACCAGGACTTTCCCGTCGGTGGCCTATATATCGGGCTCGTACTCCTACTGAAGAGTGAGGTTGTGGGTTCGATTCCCTGCAAGGGCACTGCGTTGTCCTCATGGGGAAAGCACTTTAGTGTCCTCACTTGGCCCAAGGGATAATGGGTATCTCGAGCGCTGCTCTTGTGGCGACCAGCAGTAGTGTTTGTGCGCATGTTATTACTGATTGTTGTTTTTAATGTATGTATTATGCTATGCATGAATTATGATTGTACTGGTATATCATGCACCATTGAAATCCAAATTTCCCTTCGAGAATCAAGAAAGTACCATAAAGAGTTTTTAACTGTCCATAAAGTACCGTACCATAACTACAGTGGGCCTGAATGCACTGCATAAAAATAAACTTGGGTTTTTCCAGTTGAAGCACCGAATTTGTGAATAAATAACTGACGAGCTTGCTCGCCAAATGAGGTCGAAGAGAATGCACGCCTATTTTCCAAGATCGCGCATTCATTCATTTTATACTATGTCTGTGCTATAAGAAAACAAGTTCATCATGTCGATACCTTGAATCCAGGGTACTTTTCTTAAAATTTCAAAGGATAAGTAGGCTACAGCTGCAAAGAAAATAGGAAAGCATAATTATAATGTCAAAACTAAGTAATTATGAAATATTTCTAAATGTATAGATATAATATGTTATTTGTACGAGGTTTTTTTCTACCTTTTTATATTCATCTATTTCAAAAGTATTATAATCATAAGTATTTCGGCTTAGAAACGATCAATATGTAAAAACAAAAAACACCCATGGTTTTTTTAAAAGATTTTTTTACAACACTCAATGAGGTTGTTGCAGTGATCTCTGCCATTGCTGTTCCGTTTTCTTTACAGAATTGTCCACGAACAGCAACATGTTTTTTATGTGGTGCTCTTGCAACGAGGAGCCACAAGGCATTTGTTCTTGTAGAAGTGTTGAGGGGTGGCTGGGTTCTTTGCAACAGTAACCTCACTGAAACGTTTTGTTATGTATGCAATGATTTAAGTGTCTGAACTACCTTAAACAATGACAACATCCATCTAAGAAAACAAACAATAAAAGTACAAAACAACCAAAACCATCTCCTTCCAAAAAGGCATAACAACAATAGCAAAATAAACAACAAAAATAGCAACAACAATGGTGCTGAAGTACGACATTGTGTTTTGATAACGGGGGAAAATGTGCGGATGCTTTTTCTCCACAGTCCACCAATCTCAAGAACCAGCAGCCACTGTCCAGTAGGACACCCATCCTTTTGCCCACTCGCGGGAGCTCAAACGCCCGTGTCAAGGCCACACCAAGCTCTCTCAGATGACCACTTAAAACCAAGGAAAAGATAACCAAGTCTCTATACAAACTATAAAGAGATCTCAGGATAACGGAAATGGAACAAAACTACAAAGCTAATGAGAGATGTACCCTGGCAACAGAGGGAGAAATATTTCATTGTTAATCAATGCATAGGACTTTAGGCTACCATCAATAAATGAACCCCGGCGTAAAAGACAACTTGTACATTTCTTTCCTTTCTTTCTAATTAGGCTACCTACTGATAAAAAAAAACCTTTACCTATGAAAACGCATATAAAAACTGTTAGAATTAAGTTAGAAAGATCAAATTGTGTAGATATACTTGGACAGCATTTGGATTGATTGCGGTGAAATTGCAGCTAAAAATTGTAAAGTATGAAGGAAATTACATCACATGCATCATATGATGCCCACTCTGGGCAGTGCAAGCTCTGAGGCGCAGGTGGTTGCTCCAGGCGGTTGGAGACCTCAGGGGGTTGTGAGGCAGAATGGGTAAATTCATGATGAAACACAATTTTACCTATAAGTGTCAATAATACTATAGAAACTACATTCTGGGTTTTCGCCAAGCCTGACGAAGTGTACGACAGAAATGTCCACGATTTGTAAGTCACTGGCTGGGGTGCCATGAGCCGTCATCATCGGGCCTTATTTTTTCGTGGGCAGAGATTACAACACGTAACGGCCACCTCTGAGAGTTACCTTAAGATCATGACCAGGTTTTGGAGAGCTCTCTGGAACTTTCTTGGAATGGACTTTAGAGCAGGTCTGTATTTCGGGCAAGGTGGTGCTGCCCAACACACTGCAAGAACTGTTCTTCATTTGAAATTAAGGGCCCCACTGATGTTGCCATTTTTCTTCGAACAAAGTTGTGATACAAAGAATTATGCCCGTAAATGACGTCATACGCACATTACATTTTGTGTGCCGGAAGGCAGGGAGTTTGAATCTATACCCTGTACACTTATGTTGTTTCAATAATGGGCTTTGCTTTTGTAGACTTGGAGGCATTACTTTCCAGCCGGCCCTCGTACTTCTGTCTAAGTGCCTTTATTCTCCTATCCTATTTCGTGTCGATGAAAGTACCTTATAGTTCTGATAGTGGCGTTAAATCTTAACAAAAAATAAATATCTTTGAGATACATGTATTTTTCTTTTCATAGATTGCATTTATATAGTGCATAGTCCGGCTATAAAACAAGTTCTATATGTGCTTTACATTAAATTATTACCCCAGTAGACCAAATCATTCAGAAAACTTTTCAACTTCCTGGGAAGCACACCTTGCACGCTGCTATTTTACAGGCTCTGTATAACCTAAACGTCAGTTGGAGGTTTCGGGGTTTGGGGGGGGGGGGGGGGGGGAGTGTAATGGGGTTTTAGAGGGAGGAGGATGGGGTGGGGTTTGCTCGCCTATTTAGGACCAGGGAATATGAAGAGATAAGATAAAGGTTTAGATTGATGGGTAGGGTAAGGTTGAACAGAACATGTGATCGCGTTCGGAATTCTTTGACTTGCAAGTCCTGTTTAGTTCATATCGAAACAAAACAGAACACACACCAATTGCAGTTTCATTCTCGCCTTGAAACGAAAATAACTCAATGATGGTCTAGTTTGGAAAAGATAGAGAGTCACAGAAAACAGGTTATATTGTACTTGTTTATTGACTTCCGGTGCAGAAACCCTGACAGGTTATCAGTGACGTCACTCCATTTGTCGCTGCCATTCTAATAGGGAAAAACAGCATGGTTGTTGTTGTTGTTGCTGTTGTTGTTGTTGTTGTTGTTGTTGTTGTTGTTGTTGTTGCTGCTGCTGCTGTTGCTGCTGCTGTTTTCTGGCAAAAGGTGTTTTCCTGAGCTTGAAAAATTTGTTGAAAGCTTGCGACTACCATCAATGTAGTAAACTAGCTCAATGTTCCACGGGAGAGTGTTGTATTCACTCTGGTTTTCTCGTTGACGTTCTGTTTCCGGCTAGAGATAATAATATTGTAGAAGGCTAATTCCAGAAAATTGTCAACCATATTACGCAATCGGAAATTCATTTCTGCGAATGTTTTAGGTGGTGCTGTAGCTAGTAGTAGAATATTTACCTTATTTCAATGTTTTAATTGATACATCCGCAGATATTGAACGTAAGATTTGGCACGAAGGTTTTTCCACTGGTACCTCTGATGACGTCACATTCTCGAAATCAAATTTTGAAAAGTTGCAGCACAAATGTTATGTTATGAGCAAAGTACGCCGAGTTGCTTGATCTTTAAAACAATGCATCAAGATGTGTTTGTAATGCACGCCGTTTGCCCTCAGAGAAATAAGCCACAATAAAAAATATCTTCCGATTGATATAGTTTCGTGCTGACAGCAGGCGCTACACTGCAAATCTTGAATGTCCAAGAACATTAACGTGGTGGAAAAGTTTGGAAGGAGAAACTAATTCATAAGAGATGTTTTCCACGGAAATTGATATAATCCACGGCTGGAATCGTACATCTAATATGGAAGAATAGGAATAAAAGGATTTGACATATAATAATTAGGAGATAAATTTGTATTCAATAGGTAGCCTATTGCATTTCAAATCTAATAAGCTTACATCTCTCTTCAAAATTTAAATAGAAGAAAAGAGAGAAAAGGTATTATTTTATTGGCACACAAGCAATATAATGATAATGATGCGAAAGTTAAGTGCTACCAACAAGACAATATGTCAAAGAAACCTTTCACTTGCATCCATGCATATCATATGAAGTAAGCTGAGATTGATTCTATTTCTTAACTTTCATATGTCTTTTGACCATGTGTGGTCTATGGACCCTATTCTTTAGTCTGGTAAACGGCAGAAAAGTTCAAGAGAGGGTTCTGATTTGCGTTATTGTCTTTGTGAATTGTATGAAGACACAAGAACCTATAAATATTTCTGCCTTCTATAAAGCTACTACTACTATGGAATTAAACATTTTCTTCGTTCATAATGTACATGTCGGCCTATGTATATTGCATTAAAAACGTTTTGCTATTCCTTATTGTATTTTTCAATCAACCTCATTTAGACAATGGCAAACGTAAACAGGCCAGAGAATAGCAAGTGTTTCTGGTGAATTAGATGTTCTGAGGCTTTGTAGTCAGGAAACCTTGACCTTCGGGAAGCCTTGACCTCCAGGATTACAATGGACACCAAGAACTGCGTCGCTGGCAAGAAATAACCCAGCGCCTAGGACCAGCCATTGTTCATCATTGCTGAAGAAAACAAAACCAATAAAAGACGAATCAGGTTATCGCATAGGAGGAATGTTACATTTCGAGAACAGCTATAATAAAGAAGCATACCCTTTTTTTTAAATGGAAAATAGTAACATTATATACAATAAATACATTTTTACTGCTCTTTGGAAATGAAAAGATGGGCTTGTTGGTTTCCCGACATGTCATTATGATACACAGTAATATGTCCTTATTATAAACAATGGAATCTAGGGCTGATTTCAGAGTACATGTAGGCCTATGGAGTTCATTTTGTGTGCTGACTCTACCCCCTTCTATCTACGTGTTACGATTGTCCTAATCTATTTCCTAGTATCTAAAATTGGCCTTACTCCTTACAGTGTCGATAATTTTGCCAACTACGAAATGATTCAATTTTAGCACTGAGTTGCTTTCAAAGTTATAAGGCTTTGACTACGTGTATTCAAGAAATAGATGTATGAAGGCTGGATTAGTGGGATGCTCGCGGTACCGTTACATCTGCCAAAGATTCTTACTCTTACCAACATCGTGCTACCGCTACACAAAATGTGCTTTGCAGTTTTCAGAAATCGGATCAATAGACGTCTCTTTCTTTTGCATGGGATACTAATAAGAAAGGGCGAGGAAAGCTGCAAGTTTTAAAATTTTAATCCCAGGAGCAGCAGACAGACACTGTTTACGGAGACCCGCTCGTGGTCAAACGCCACAGGACAAAATGTCGGGCTGTGATAGGAGAAGATGACGCCGTTTTGTCACACTTGAATGGACACAAGCAGTGGACTGTGCCACTAGAACGTCTGTCCTGCAGCAGATATTGGCCTTGTCGGGGGGAGCGCCGTGCATCTCCTCACTCTTCGCTGCCCGAACTGATTTATTATCTCCCACGCAATAGATAAGAAAAGAAAGAAGAGGTGGGAAAGAAGACAAAAAAGGAATTCAGCCTATACTTTATGGCTATTGCAACCTTTGCACTTAAAACTAAAAGAAAAAAGTGGCTAAAACTAAGACAGCAGAAAGCTGGTGCCTCTACAACTACTTTGCTCAGAGCAGCATAAAAAAATCCTCCGGTCCAAGCCGTCCTCAAAGTATCACTTTGCCTCCATTCCCTTTCCACTGCAAAACTTTACCTAAAAAATACAAAGATCTACACAAAAACAAATAGTAATAAATATTTGTACACCCCTCCCGTTCCACCTAGGCCTACAAATGTACACATAGACACAAAAATAATCAACACACGCGCGCGCGCACACACACACACACACACACACACACACACACACACACACACACACACAGACACACACTCATCACAGTACAGTAATCTTGCTTTTCGGTCTCATGCATCACTCCGATAGAATTCTATTTCTTTCCATCCACAGCCCTTTCAAATCCAATGGAGGAGAGAGCAGGCGAGATGGAGAGAGAGGGGGGTAGCAAAAAGGAAAGGGGAGGGGGAGTAGAAAGTTTTTGGAAAATAGACAGAAAGGTAAAGAAAAAGGAAGGAGAGAGGTTGAGAGAGAGAGAGAGAGAGAGAGAGAGAGAGAGAGAGAGAGAATGGAAACCCACATTTGAAAAACATGAGACGAATAGTTGGTACCTCTTCCAGATTGAAATTGTCCCCGCAATTTTTTTCATAGCACACCCAAAGGTGTATTGGAGCTTGAATAAAGAGCAGAATAAATTTCCTATTCAAGGACAGTTTCAGCAGCGTCTCATCCATCTTCAAAGGCGAGAGTATAAGACAAAAAAGTAGACCCACGTGTTAAAATAAATGAAAATCAGGATTGATAGGCACATAGACCATTAGACCATCAAATTTTGTCAACCTTAAATAGTCAGAGACTTTGACATTGAGGCATGTGCCTGGTGTGGAAGCTTTTGTTTTCTCGTTCTCCCTACAGCCCGTCGTGTTTCCAAAGATACGAGTAGAAGTAGAAGTCTTCCACTAGGCCTATTCAATGATAAATATGTGTTCTAACTTTTCTAAAAATCACATGTACTGTAAGGTTTGGAAGAACGAAACAGTTTTTACGATTTGTCATCCCCGTCATGAAACGTCACCAACAGACAAACTCATGCAATAGAATTGTACAGAAGTAAAAACTGAGCAATGTCAGGCTTGTGATCGGAAATAACACCAATAATATGAACAATCATACATTTTTTCAAGTACCGTAGCCAGTATCCAAAACAACCGCTAGAATTTAATGAAGAAGAAAATCCACGAAAAATATCCACAACGTGTGTTTTGTGTTGTATTTGTTCGGTCCTCAAGAGCTGACCAGTGTCCGTGATGTAATGGTCAGGCTATTAGCCTTTCACACAAAGGGCGGGAGCTCAATCTCCACGTTGGACAAATACTCCACCTCTTTGTTGGGATACTGTGTCCCTCTCAGCTCGGGATGGCCCCAACAGGCAGGGTCGAAGTAGCCCGCCTCTAAAATGACCTTACAGTGTTACAGGGGGCGCAAAACCAAATCAAATAAAACCCAAGGGCTGTCTTGTATCAAGGCTACTCGTCGTCTGAGTGTGCAGACCGTGTATGAGACTCTTTGTCCCCTGAAGTCAGAAGTGTCGAGTAGATGCCTAAACCACTGGCGTCTAAAGATGGCCTACTGGATCCCATGAAAGAACTATTCTCCGTCTGCAGTGACGAGACAGACGTCAGCGAGCTAGAGCGGTTGCTGTGTCTCCTCCACGGGGAGACGCTGTCTCTGTGGCCGAGGTCAAGGTCGTTGTCCTCACCACTTCCTAGAGAGGATATAGAGTTTAAATATGAAGCTCTTACGCTTGTGCCGTAATGAGATTTTTCTGATTTGTACTGGGCTGTGGAGTCAGATCCTGCATCATCTTGTCCGGAAGTAACGCTTTGTGCATTCCAGGCCCGACCAGAGGCAAAAATGTTGGACTTCGTCTGAGAACTTCCACGAGAAAATGATTCTTCTAAATGTATCGTTGAGATATCATGCCCCTCTGAGGCAGTTCGAGTTTTCGAATTTCTTCGAGACGCGGCCGCAGCAAGCCATGGATTATTGGCGAAACCACCGACCTCACACACAGTAGCTGACCTCTGTATATAAGCCCTGACGTTATGGCCGTAGTTTGATTTGGGCACACTGGAGCGGCGACGTAGCTCTTGGGCACAATCTCCCAGCATCCTCTCACTCACGTCTGCTAAATGCTGCGCCCCGCCACGATGCGATGACGCCAGACTGAAGACGTTCTGGTCAGACGATCTCATCTGCCGCCTCTCTCTCGACAATACTGAGCCGTTTCCGTCGGCAGCAGGGGAATCAGAGGCCTCGGAGTCCGAGTCTGAAGAACGTAAGGAAACGTTAGGGCTGTCAGAGCTATGTGAGGACGTCAGCATCTCGTTCGAATCAACATTCTTTTGTGGAGCCAAACGAAACGAATTTCTCCTAACTTGACAAGCATTGCCGTCATCAACAAGAGTGGGATTATCCTCAACGTGTTGTTGCTGTTGTTGTTGTTGTTGTTGACCTGGATGATAAGCTCTCTCTAATCTGTTGTCCTCGTTTCCATCTCGCTCCATCCTGTTGATAGGGATGTTCTTCTGCATGTCATGAACGATTGTGTTGACTCGATGTAGGTCAGGCCAGCGCAGAGAGAGGTTCATGCCGGAGAAAGGGCTGTTGCGGCCCAGGACAGGCGAGTCGACTCTACTGCCGGGTTTAGAACTCGAGTCGTGACTCAGTCTTTTCACCACAGTCTCCAGGTAACTGACGTGAGCTTTGGACTCCTGCAGCTCCAAGTTCTTGTCCAGCAGCATCTTCTCAAGCTGTTGAACCTGGGGAAATAATATTGAAAAGAGTTTTGTTGCCTCTAAGCTGAAGTCAAAGAGTGTGCCGTATTCGTATTTTGTAAACACTACATAGGATAATATATTGTATTTTTTTTATGTGCTACAAGCAAAAACAATACAAAGAAGATTTCTGCTTCACCAAATGCAAAATCCACTACAACCGTTCTTTGCTGAATATATTGAAAGTAACATGCCAGTTCCAGTATCCACTGCTATTATCGTAACAACATCTTTTAATGTTACAAGTAGAGAACCCGCCTTCTTACGGGCGTCACTTTTTGCTTCTTTCTGTTTATCTTTCTTTTATCCTCAACTGTTCACGAATGACTTTTTTCTAAATTCAGGAAATGGAAAAAGCAATTCCGTTTAAATCTGCTTAGTAAAAAAAATACGATGAAAAAAAAACCCTTGATGAAAAGAACCATTAAAAAAAGCACACAAAAACCCCCCAACAAAAAACAAACAAAAAACAAACAACAACAAAAAACAACAACAAAAAACAAACAATAACAACGAAGAGGTAAAAAAAGGAAACGAAGGTGAGAATCGAACCCACGACACCCAGGGGGTAGCATCTAGCCCCTATCAACCGCTCTACAGAGGACATTGGTAGCAAGGGGAAATTAATAAGTAGTTTAGTTTTCACACCAAGTGGTTTTCACACCAAGTTTCGTACAGCAGGTGCGTCTTTCCGTGCAAAAAAAGGAGGGAGGCATTTGTTATATTTCTTCATTGCGTTAAGTGACTAAACTTTTAAAAATTTAAATTTCTCGATGGTTTGACCCTAAAATTTCAGATTATGGTGCAGTGCACTGGAATGATGCATTACCCTACCTAGAAAAATAAAGTGGTAATTGTTTTTAGCCACGATCCACACCTGTAGCGATTGGCAAAAAAAGGAGCCTGAAAACGAAATAATTGTCTTCCTAGGACTTTTTTTTTTTAAAGAAAGGATATATGATTTACATAAGATAGGATTCTTCTAAACAGATACATTGGGTTGCTTGGATAACACATTTAGTGTATTTACTTGTTTCTAAGATACGTGTGTATTCATTTATTAGCTAACAACCATTGCCATTTGCCAGGTACACGTATACTAAATGTATCTTAAATGTACATGTTTACTTTCTACATATTTGTAAAGTATGGTTTGATTCTTTGCCGTAAATGTCGACATACCTGTCTTTGGAGGGTAATGAAGCTTTCCTCTAACTCCTGAAAGGAAGAAACGGTGTTTGAAAACGGATTTGGTACTCATCACATCTTAGATTTTCCAATATAGATAATGCAAAACAATGAAGAGGACAACAAAAATCATGATGATTTTTTTTCAAATTTTGATTTTGTGCCTGAATGAAAATGGCATGTTTCCAGGTCTCGCTTATCTTGTTGGGATTTGCCATACTACGCAAAGGGTCATATAATAATATCACTGCGGAGGTTTACTTTTACATAAAAGCAAACTTTTACAACCCCTTAA
>JAUKPP010271190.1:0-11201 GCA_032273245.1 Phyllaplysia taylori | reverse complement strand
TCGAAGTAGCCCGTCTCTTAAATGACCTTACAGTGTTGCAGGGGACGTAAAACTGGTAACCAAACCAAAACCAAACCTTTTGTTCAGAAGATATGAAGAGCTTCATCACGAAATGCATAATACTCTCACGGAATGCAACTCAGAAAGCTATTTTAATATTTGAATTTAATTATGTTTGTGAGGGGAAAATGTATGACACTGCCATGATTTTAAAAGCAATTCTAGCACTTGGTGATTTTTCAGCCCCATGACTTTTTTTTAGCTATTCTTCTTTGTTATCAAAAGCGAGGGGATTAAATTTGTTAAATTTCTTTTTGGTTATAACTTGTTTTGTGCTGATTAAGCTCTTCATATGTTCACAATTACAGTGGAATCTAGTTATAAGCAAAGAAATCTCTCTATCCAGGATGTAGTCGTCATTTATGTAGTTTGGTTTGGTTTTTAGTTTTACTAGTGCAGATCCCCGTTCTTTGAATGTGATAATGTTCGTTTTTGTTTCTATTATAATAGTATCCTTCTCTCTGTCTGTTTTTCTGGTACCGTATGTTTTTCTTGGCCTTTCTTTGTGTTTCTGTCAATTCTTTTCTATGTTCCAATTTTCTCTCCAAGTGAAGAAAAGTGGTTGAATTGAACTCCAGTCTCGCCAATGACAGTCAGGGATACATGCTAACTTTCGTCTCTCTCTCTCTCTTTCTCTTTCTCTGTCCCTCTAACAGTACACACCTTTTCTGTTTGCTCTTTCTCTCTATCTCTCTCCATATCTCCATATATATAATTGATTGTAAAGTGCATAGAGCCTGCTTTCAAGCGGGGATATGCGCTATATAAATGCAGTCATTATTATTATTATTATTATCTCTTTTTTTGTCTTTCGTAAATCAATAGGGTTGGGGTTTCCCTACTTTAATATCCCTCTCACTCTCTTGCTCTCTCAAAGATAAACATTTCCTGGCAGTAGTCAAATCCCAGTCCCCTGTTTGATAGGTGGGGATACTTTGGGGGTTACAATATTATGTCAACATAAAAACTTGTCCTCTCTAACTCTGCCCGCTTTCTAATTTTCTTTCGCAAGTTACTGTTTTCTCTCTGTCTCGTTATCTCTCACATTTGCCCTCTCTTTTCCTATGTGCCTGTCTGTCTCTCCCCTCTCTTTTTCTTTCTCTTTCTTTCTTTCTTTCTTTCTTTGTTTCATTCATTCTTTTCTTTCTTGAATAATGTATGTTGTTGTTCCATCACCACGCTTGATATGTTTTCACTCCAATGCCTTAGTCATACTCACAACGTTCGTGCACCCAACTGTTGAACGGAGGGATTATGTAAAATCTTGATTTGCTCAAACGAAACAATTTACCGTAAATTCTAAACATGTGGACTATTTTTCCAAACTGTCAGTGTAAACTTGACATGAAAAAAATCAACAAAGCATCTAGATCCACAGGAATTTGCAACAAAAACAGACATGCCCGTGTAAACCTTCAAGACATATTGCATCAAAGTGGTATTTTTGTAGAATTATATCTTCATTAGCAAAAGATGTCCCTTAAGACACGATGATGTCATTTTCAGACACGCTACTTCAACCCTGCCTGTCAGAGCCAACTCATGCTTACAGGGACAGATCCAAGCTGAAAGACATAGATGCTTGTCTCCATGCAGATAATCAAACTCCGGTATTCTGCATGGTAGGCGAAGAGCGTAACCATTATAACTCAGAGACCCGTTCATAAATGCCCTATACTTTTATTTAATCAATTATTGACCTATTGGAGAATTTGGACTTTATAACACTACTCTATCCTCCGCTCTATTTTGAACCTGTGGCCCATATAAAATGCTGCAGCTTACCTTTCTGAATTGAGGAGGGTAACAACTTTGTCTATTCTTAGCTTCCTGTCGTGCTGTTCCACTCCGGCATACAAGTACTTTTACCTTCACACATGGAGATACGCATTTTGCCCAAAAATTAGCCACAATAATGTATTTATGCAGTGCCAAGACTTCAAATTTTGAATGAGAGGAATGCAATTTTGGGATCCCAACTTGTAGTGACTCTTTTAGAGAGCCACTTTCATCCTCATCTCTGAATACAACTCAGAAATGGAGGAAAGAAGGAACTCTGATGATGCTGGGTTTTTTTTTTCTTTAAAAAAAAATTTATCCTGATTTGCCTTGCAGCGAAAGTTTACAGTAATTGAATTTGAAAACCAACCGTCAAGACAATTCATGCAAATGTTTCATATCAAAGAATGGCTTTTTGATATTGATATTTAATGGAAGCTTTTTTATGTTGATGTTTAAAGTAAGCTTTTTACTACACTTTTGGGTGACAGCACTCAGTTTTATGGATTTATCTTTGAGATCCAAGCTTGGCTTTTAGGTGAACTTTCTCACCTTGTTTGCTGAAATCTGCAGGGTGTTGTTCAGTTCAAGGACCTTTTTGTGGCTCCAACATTTGATGAGCTGGAGGCGGTTGCAACAGGGGAGGACGGGAAGCTCAAGAGACTGGACAAGAAACAGCTGGAGATGATCCAGAGAAAAGGGTGTGTGCCAGTGTTGATTGTTGTTAGTTTAGTGTTTTTATGGCTTAGGCAAGCGGATATGGTCAAGGTCATTTAAGAGGCAGGCTACTTTGACCCTGCCTGGTAGGGCCAATTTGGGCTGAGACCGACACTACATCCCAGTAGAGAGAGAGAAATACTGCCCTATGTGGGCCTTGAGCTCCTGTCATCTGCGTGATAGGTGGTGAGTGCCAGTGAAGGATGTGAAAGCAAAACTTGTTTCTATTAGTGAGCGGGCATTTAATTTACACTGTCTTAATATGCAAATACACAGAAAAGGAATACTTTGTAAAAGAAGACTGGTGCAAAAATGCGTACAATGTAAAGGGGGGAGGGTGGGGGGAGTAAAATTTTTGTTATTTTTGGGGGTTTTGTGTTTGTGTGCTATTTGATATTTGTAGTAATCTTTTAAGTTTTTCCAGCTATGCAGTAACGGTATGTTGCTCAATATTTTGTGGAAATACAGTTTGGTTTTCATGCAAATTACTTTAGCATCTGTCAGTTTTACAGCGTATTTTGGATGTTTCTTGTTTTATTTTATTTTAGAGACTGATTTGTAAGTGTTTTATGGGTGGAACATCAATACCACATGTTTCAGGAACCGTCTTTGACAAGTAGTTTCATTATGTATGTGTTTCAGGGAGTTTGATGTCCCAAGCTTGAACTTTCCCAGCCAGACACATCGATGGCGACTGAGCATGTTGGTACAGAAAGGCGTGGAGAGAACAAACGATTCATTCCTTGCTGTAAGTCAGAAAGCTTTTTTGACAAGTTGAATGGCAGTTGTCAATGTATGAACATTTTCATCAATGAGACCACTGAAGTGGCTTGTGGAATGTATTGAATTATGCAGTTGTTGAATGAGTTGACTTTTATAGTTGAAAGGACATCAACATCAGTTGAACCACTTAAAAGGGCTTTTTCAATGGATGCCAAAAAATGACATGTAGATAATTTAAACAGCTTGAAATGGCTTATCCAAAAAATAGTAGCCTACTAAATAAAAATAAAAATCATGACTTAAACAGTTCGTAATGAAATTTAGAATATAATAGTGTGTACCTACACATGTATACATCAAATGGCTTGAAGTGGGCAAACTATAAGAGAAATACATGGAAACGCATCATTCATTCAAATTCTCACAAATGCTATTGTTTTTCACCATTGTGAACTTCCTGAGGGACTAGAGTTGCTCAAGGACACAGTGCAGAAATCGTTCCTTCCAGTGGTGGCAACACCCAGCGTTGCATAACTCTCATTCTGGACCTGAGTTCACTATTCTCTTGACCACTGGGTTTGGAAGCACTTTTATTGGTTTTAAAGGGGAAATAAACAACCAGTAATAGACCATTGGAAGGTGACTTGAAAAAGTAATTTGGCAGTGTGAAATCTCTTTAAGAGAGTGGTGTCAGAGGACCCAAAGAGATCAATTAAAGGCAGTGTGATAGTGTGCCCAATCATGTTAAAAAGTGGGTTACTCAAAGGCTTTACACTTCTTTTTCAGTTTGTTTGAATTATTTTTACATCTGGTTTATTTTGTATTACTGTCTTATGACTCATCACTCTGTTTCTTGGATCATCTTTTTTCTGTCATCTGTCAGCTTCAATACTATTTTGTATTAAAAAAAATTTAGCTTTGTCCACGTTGTAAACTTGTTATTTTTCATCCATCCTACCAGGATCTGTCACGGTCATTGTCTCTGCTCATCATTACAGCCAGAAACAGATTTTGTTCTGGCTTTTTCAGCGTCACAGAGGCTGCACGAGGATGGGCCAACGGACTGCGCAATTTGCTTGGTATGGGGTCGTTTTTCCAGTTTTATAGCACTGGGATTATGTTAGAATGACTGACTTTGTGTATGCCAGATGTCCCTCTTTGAGACCCGTGCTGTAAGATTTTAGGCTGTTTTTTTGCTCATTCGTAGGTTAAAATTAATCATTGCTATTTTGCAAACACAAGTGATGAGGGCGAAGAGCTTGGAGTCGGCAAAAAAGGCTACACGTTTTTCTAAATATCCATGAAAAATGAAAAATCTAAAAAATCCATCATTATTTGCCATCCTTAGGTCAGAAATTTACTTTTGTTGAGGAAAATGGTTTCGCTTAGAATGAATTCGGATTGTTGAATTGTGAGCATTATCTGATATATGTATAATTTTTTGTTTCATACAATGGATGCCTAAAGGAGCAGTAGGCCTACTGCTACTAGAAACTTGAAGTAGAACAAACAGAGAGGGCAATTTGAATTATTTTGTGATCAAGAAATTTTCTTTTGCAAATTGCTGAAAGCTTTTTCAAAATAATCCTCTGGCAAATTCATGTACTTGTATCCTCAGACATTGTGATTGGCATGCCATCCACTACACCTGGCGACTTGTGCCGTAAGCTTCAAGAAGAGCGCATGCGTTACCTGGTGGCAGAACTGGACATTAAAGTGAGGATGAGACCACAATAACTGCAACTCCTTTTTTGCCGCTTGGAAAATGCTTTGCTACAGAGAAATCTGTTTTGCCATCAGCTTTGACTTGCTCATTGTTCTTTTGCTTTTGTGGTGTTTAGAACATATTGACAGTTCTTGTGAATTATTATTGTGCCTATTCAGGAATGATGAATTCTGTAGAAACAGATTCAGTGATATTAAATGTTATTGTTTTTTCATGGAATATTTTATCTGTTAAACAAGATACACTTCCCTCCACTATTATTTCCTTAACTAAAATTCATGTATTTATTTATTTATTTGTGTTGAGTAAACAACTCAATGGCCAACAGCTTCAGTGCAGGCTAGGCATGATGATAACAACAACGATAATAGTAACAGCCGTATCTCATTGGTTTTTTTTTTATCATTTCACCAGCCCAACATGAAACGAGAGCTGAACACATACTGTGAGTATGTGAAGGACCAGTGTCAGCTCCTTGCTGCGAATAAGCACAAGGTGAGACTGAGAGACACTTGTCTCAACTGTGGGAGGGCCTCTCATACCCAAGGAAGTATTCAACATTTACATGAGTTTAATCGATACACAAACTTCATATATTATTCCTTACTTTTAATGGTCTTGTCCACCATTGTAACTTTATATGGACATATCTTTGTCATGTCTTATCTTGACTATTTTTTTTATTATTTTGGCATAAAGTTTTTGTTAATTGTGGTTCTTTGCTTTCTCTAGTCTTGACATGTCATTTTTAAACCTCTGTTACTTCAGTGTCTCCCTTCTCCCGTTGCATCACTTGTGTTTCATCATTTGGGTATTGTGTACTCATTCAGAATTCCCTGATCTTGTGCTAATATGTTATGTATGTGAGTTCACTGTATTGTTCTCCCTTATCTAGACAACTGATCTAAGGCCTCCGCCGATTCCGTACAGATACCAGACACCCAAGGGTCAAGACATTGACCTGAGGCTCTTCAACAAAGGTTACTTACTTTTTTATCCACCCTCCTCATAGCTCAAAGACCAGCGTAACTTGATTCTAAAATTTGAAGAATTCTTTACATAGGCTACATGCACTAGACATTCCTTAAGCCTAATGGAGGAATGTAGTGGGGGCCATTTAGCTTGTTGTGGCCGATACATTTTTTTTGCTATTTAGTGGTTGGCAAATTTCTGCAAAGGTCTAGAAATTTTCTCTCATTGACACATGATTCTGGTTAGATATTTTGTTAGCTTAGTTTAGCTTTGTAGTGTCCAAATTTTTGCAAGGCAAAATGTGATTTTAACTCACAGGCTGAAATACATAATACAGTTGAACCTGCTAAAGCGACCACCTGTTTAAGACGACCACCTGCACAAACGACCACTTCCAATAGACTCCCAAATTGCATTTTTGCTATATAATATCCCTTTACAAGAGGACCACCTGTCTAAAACGACCACTTTTTTCTTGACATTGGGTGGTCGTCTTAGACAGGTTTGACTGTACTCCACATTTAATATATAACGTTTAGGGAACTTACTTCTTTAAATTACATTACACTGATATAATTAGCATTTTTTGGATCCCAGGGTTGGTGTTAAAAGATCTAGATTTATATTTTGTAGTCAAACTTGCAGTTGAACAGCCATGGACTGATTTTCTCTGCATATGTTTTACCCATTTCTGTCTTTAAAGGTTGTAGCTTGCCTTATTACAGTCTTTGAAAAGTTAAAAGGTCTCTGCTTGTGTTGTAGTCTTTGACTCTGTATGGCCTAACATTCTCCTGTTTCATAGATCTGATGAACAACAGCATGGGAATTTTGTCCAACATCCTTGATCGCCAGGCTAAAGGTTGGCATGTACAGATGAGGGCTAAGCTCATACGTCATTATCAAGGTAAGAAGGAGGCTCATATCGGCTTATAGGTTGGAAAAAAAAAAATAGATAGTTTAATTGCTTTATATTGCAGCACTTGATGATCAGAAGTCGATTGCTGTCAAATGATATTTAGACTAAGCAAATTAAAGTGTTCTCGGGACAGATGGGCGAGAGCCCAGATGTTACTGGATCGATAACAACAACAGGTGTTCTCATGTCGGCTGTTAGCAATTTATCTTAACTGATAACTAATTAAATCCAACATTGACAGGTTGGTACTAATTTGTTATTGAGAAGCCTTCAAAATATTTACAGTTTTCGATGTACCTCATTCAATTACACATGAAGTTTTCAATACATGTATTTTGAGTTTTCTTTGCACGTTGAAGCACATAAAATGGCAGGTCGAAAGATGGATGTGTGAATGTACAAGATTAGGGTAAAGTCTTTCCTTGAGTCAAAGTGAATATTGAACTGAACTGTTAAAACTGTATTTTGATGATAAACTAGCAAGATGAATACCTAATGTCTGACAGTGTCATATCCTTTATTCAAAAATAGAAAGGCACGAGTAACGATTCATAGTTTATTGCAAACGAGGTTTAGATTTGTTTTGTCCAGTGAACAGAAATTGTGTCATGTTTTTTTCCCACAGGTCAGGGCATGTCAAACGAGGAAATCTCCAAGGTAGGTTTTCTTTGTATTTTTTGTCAGTTGGCTATGCGCCGAGAGTAAAGGACAGCTCAAAGACATTTCCTGTTTTTGCAAAACCTTAGTGGTAATGAATCGGCAGATTTTTCAAATTGCATTCCATAAGGGGCTGAGCTGAAAACAAGAAACAATGAGGTTATTTTTGTGTCTCTTTTATAAGGTTTCATTATTGATTAAGTCTGCTCATGTCATGTCAAATTATTGAGTTGATAAAGTCTGCTCTTTTGTGGGGAAGTATGATGCTTAAGTGTAACATGGCTATTTATTATTCTTTGCATAATCATGCAATTCATTCTGTTCTCATGATTGTGTCATTTCCATTGTTGTTTCCTATAGATAAATTTCATTATTGTTTGTTTTTTTACAATATGTAAAATCAATTAATATCTGTCATTGATATTCTCTATTTTTGAGAGTGTTATTTATGTCTTGTGTCTCATAGCATGTGACAGAGGATATCATGAATCACTATTTGGAGAAAGTCTTCACTGCTGTGGCAACCAATGCAGAGCTCGACGTGTTACAGCCAGGACTTGGTAAGCTCCGTGTACAAGTCAAACACACTAAGTTCTGTTTCTAAGTAAAAGAAAAACTGACTCAGACTCCTGCAATTGCACTCAATGTGTAAATACACGCATGCATTCATTCCCATGTGTAATGTGTATACTCGTGGAAAAAAAGGAAGTGTCCATAGGTATCTCACAATGTATCTCTAAATCAAGTTTCCTTACAAGAGTAATTAATTTTTTAGAATACACACATGCTAAAGATGAAGGTTTGAGGATAAAAAATTTCCATTTGGAGTAGGCCTATTCATTTTTGCAGAAATATATTCGTCACAAGTTGAGTGCCCCTAATTCTAAATTCTTAAAAGCAGTGCCGCCGACCCTTTGCTGCATGGGTGACTGATTGATATCATGGACGACAACTGACTTAAAATTATTTAAGTTGGGGTTATTCAAAGTATGCATACTTCCTTTTTCTGTGAGTATATGTAGTTTCAATGCAAAAACTGATAAATGCCATTTTTTGTCTTTTTGTAAAGGATACCAGCACATGGTTATTAGGATAGCTGTATACTGAAGGCGGGCTATTTTATAGAAGAAGAGACAATGCCTTTTTTTTTTCTCAGCTCACTGTATGAATGAATGTGAGATAAAATAGCCTATATTCTTTTACACGATTTTAAGATAATTTTCTGAGTAGTTATCACACTGCACATAAAGGATTGCGTCCTATTTTTTTTATGCTCATAATATGTATGAAATGCAGTTTTTTGTGTATTTATTAACTGTTGGAGAGCCGGTTGTATTTTTATGCATTGACCTCTAATCTGTATGACCTGACCCCTCACAGGTCAAGTGTTGGTTGACCAGGCCAAAGCGGTGTTGGTAATGGTCAAGGCTCAGACCAGTCTCAAAACCAAGATGGAGCAGCACAAGGAACAGGTAATAATACTTTATATAGCGCATGTCCCTTGCTTGAAAACGGATTCTTTGCGCTTTTCAGTCTATCATTGCCCCAGGAGACCACAGTTATTCAGAAACATTCTCAAGTGTCAAGGAAGAATACAGTGCAAGTTGCCATCTTACAAGCACTCAAACAGTAACATACCAACAAGATCTTGTGCTGTCTATGCCCGCATACTGGTTTATACCTGGGTGAAGTGGAGAGTATTTGTATAAAAACATCTTTTTCCAAGGAAACTACAGTATAATCCACTTATATCGACAGCCGATTTATCGACATTTTGACATATCGACATGTTTTCCAATTCCCGAATATTTCCTTCAATATCTTTACTAAACGATTCCTCTTATATCGACTTTTTTTTCGGCCTACTCTTCTTTATCGACATGCTTCCTATGGTACCTTGCGACACACCAGGCTTTACACAGTGTAATCTTATCCCACACTACAGTACCTCACAGACCAGCGCGTCTCACGCCGTGGGCATCACCTCCGTACCCCCACTCCCGATCGCCCACTCCCCATCCCCACCCCATTCAGTGGCTGGCAAGTGCCACAGTCAGAGTCTCGCCTTTCTATTAATTTCTCCAGCAAAGGCAGTAAACAGGCCTTTACATTACAAGGATGCTACACAAAGTTTATGCTGGTGTGTTGTGTAGTGTGCGCCACGCGCTGATCAGTTTTGGACCAGTACTCGAAATCTCCCGCCCCTCTTGTTTCACTGTGAAGTTGTGTAAGCCTTCATCATCTTAGATTCACGCCTTTACGCACGTTGCAGAAAGTAACACATTTAACTGCTCTGTTCCAGCACAAGAGTTTTTTCCAAGCCTCTCATCGTCCTGTTTCACCATGACCATGAAACGGAAAAACCTCAGCATTGAAATGAAACTTAAACTCCTTGCTGATGTTAACAAGAAACTGCTACCGGTACCTAAAAAAAAATAGTGTTGTCTTTTTACCGCTGACCTCCTCTTGTTTTTTCCTCTTTAGCTCTATATTTTTATTTATCGACATTTTTATATATCGACATAAAATCCACTTCCCAAGGCATGTCGATATAAGCGGATTACACTGTATCTTTATTGATCCTTTTTTCAAGCACCTAGCAGGAGTAAGAATACACAGTTTAATACTTGATAAATTTCAGTGCACGACAACATGAACATCACAAAAATAGGAGCCCAGAAGATACTCACATGTAATACTTCTTCAATATGCAACGTTAGAGAGCCAACATTGGTGAAATCAATTATAAATTAGGCATTAAATACATTTGAATAACCATAGATAGTTGGAAAAACATAAAAGACAAGTAGTGAAAATACCCTGAGTTGAGATTTTACAACAAAGTTTCTCACCCAGCAGTGTGGTCAACTTGAGCGGACTGCTGCTTGTAGTGGTCAGCAATGCCGTCAAGGATACTGTGGTAGCCTCGGTCAATACTGTCCTTCAGTACTGTATGAAAGTCATTGCTGGGGGAGCAAGCAAGCAGTCAACATTAAATATGACAAGCTGAAAAGAAAAGAACTGAAATAACTATTGGTAAAATATTTCCCTTTTGCTTCTTTTTTCCCCAAGAAAAGTGCTGCCATATATCATTGCTGTTTAAAATATCCCATTCCCAAATCAAACTTTGTTTATTCCCTAAAGTAGCATGTATAACTTCAGAGCTGTTTATCTCCCCTTTTCTGTTTTTCCATGGATGTGTTAATGGGTACCTTTAAACAATGGCATCTCTGCACCTAAATGACTAAGCACAATAATTTCTTCACCATTTGTCTTTTTTTTTTCACCAGTAGTCAAGTAGGCTTTCTAGTGCAACTAATAACTCCATATGGTAAAAATGAAACTTGTGAGTCATTTAAACTGGTCACATGACATGTTCAAACCTCTCTAGAATGTCTCTGGTTTCTCGGATCAGTTTGTCCAGCAGCTCATCTTCAGAGTTTTGCACCGTCTAAGGAAACAGAAATCAGATTACGTCAATTCGGCGCTGTGGTGTAATGGTAAGGCTTTTCACCTTGCACGCGGAAGACCCCTGTTCGATCCCAGATCGCAGACGATCTGGTTTTTTTCTGCAGGGATTTTTCCCTCTCAGCCCGGGTTGGCCCTGACAGGCAGGGTCGAAGTAACCCGTCTCTTAAATGACCTTACAGT
>JAUKPP010271179.1:0-11203 GCA_032273245.1 Phyllaplysia taylori | reverse complement strand
GATAATCCGACAAATTCGATAATCCGACACTTTTGCCGGGGACGGACTGTGTCGGATTAACGGCGCTCTACTGTACAGCAGTTTCAAATTTGCAGTAGAATTCCTGGTGTTCATTTATACCATCTTTCATTATGCTGTCTCATACTAGAGTCATTCCAGTTTGTGGTCTAACGTTTTGATGCCAGTTGGAATCTTTCAATAAAAGGTAAATGAATTATATTCTTTTTAATAGACTGCAGACAGTGTATATATGTACAATCCTGATCCAACATTCTCTTTGTCACGACATAGGTCCAGCAAATTTACCCATTTTGGCACTGTCATCACATTTGTAGCGCAGTTTCTTAAAATTTTGTCTTCAAGCAGTTGATATCAACAGAGGCATCCGAGGGAAAAGGTGTACCACTTTTTACAGATATATAACTGTCAAAACATTAAAGTATAAATATTCTACAGCTAAACTTGCAAGTAAAACATCTAAAGGGCTGGATTAATGATACTGTAGTTTGGCTGACATTTTCTTGAAATTTTCCACTAAAATGAATAATGTTCACTTTTTTTCTTTCTCTCTGAAAAAAAAAAAATGCAGCACAGCTAAAAAGAAGAGACTATTCTAAACAAGCAGCCCTCACCATCTTCACATCAGCTTCTCTCATTTCCATAACAAATCTGCACAAGGCTTGAAAACCTAACAGAGATTCAAAGATTACAACTAGTCCTGGATGAAACAGTCTTAGCAGTCTTAGAGCTGACTTGCAGAGAAAAGTTTTGTCACCAGTGCTGGTGTTCCTAATGTTAACCTTGAATCCATGCACTACTGAAGACTAAATGCAACACACGGCTCAGGCAGAGGTTTGGCACAGTGGGAGATTTGTGAGGCGAGCAGAGTTGTCTTACCTTGGCCCTGTTGGCTCCCAGCTTGGCTGTCACTTCCTGGTTCCTTTTACTTGGCTGCAACGTGCGCATCATCGGGTCGTGACAGATCACACCTGAGACAAACATGGCACAAAATACATTATGTTGACATATACGTCCTGAAATTGCCAGTGTGTCCCAGCATATTTTTGCAGAACAATTAGACAAAAAGGAAGACAAAACAACGAGAACCTACGGAAAAAAAAGTGAGAAAAAAATCACTGCTGCCTGGAGAAAAATACTAGTTTTCTTATCAAAAATTTTTGTTCAAAGATGCAGCAATGTCAATTGTAGCTTTACATATTTCAAGTACTTCTACTCTAGTATTTACACATCAAGCTGTACATAACTAACTTCTGCCTTCAGGCAATTCTGTATAACGTGATGTTAGCAGTGCCCCTACACATACTTCAGTAGATCCTGTTAAATCTTTGTAAGTCAGTGGTTGGTGCCCAGTCTGGTGTGGTCTACTTCATTCTTATATGTTACTATTGTCCTAATTCTGCTTCCTGAAGCTTACAGCGTTGATAGTGCTGTAAGATCCCAACAAGCAAACATCTTTGCAAGTTGGTGACAATTCAAAACAACTCCACACCAACAGGCGAGAGTGTAACACACCCATCTTTATCTGCCAGGTTCCCGCCCCGTTATTTCTGCATCCAACATGATTTTGGATCATGGAAATGAAAAGCTTTTATTTTAAACGATTTCTTCCAGTGGACAAATTTATCCCAATGGTACAATATTTCAAATTCTAATCATTCATAGAATTTAAGAAATTATTCATCAAATCAATGTGATTCTGTCAGTATCACAAATTAAGCTGAAGTTTTTGTGCAGTGCCATTTCACTTACCTGCTAGACTGAACAAATCACAGAGCATGTTGCACTTGATCTTCAGATCCAGAGGGCTGTCACTGAAATTCAGACAAGAGGAATAAAATCAGCTCTCTGTTTAGTTCTTTAACACATCTTATATTTACTCAATTCTTGCTGTTATCATTTAACCATAAGAGTAAACAACGGAATCCCCTCTTGTTGATAAAATAAGTCAAAACATCATACATTTCTAAATTTTTTTCATAAAAAAACAACAACAAACCAATGCCTACCATGCTAGAGACGGAGACAAATTCACCTCCAGCACCCACGGTTTCAGATTTTCATCAAGGAGAATGTCAAAGCCATAGAGTTCTGAGAAAAAAGAAAAAAAAATCATCAAAACATCCACACTAATATCAGCAAAGATTCTATAACTATGTTGTTCTTACCAATTTTCATGAGAAACATGTGGAGGGAAGTCACTATGATAATCAAAAACAGGTCCCTCTGAGCTGAAATTTTAAGATGGGAAATTTTAAGAAAGTCTGATGCAAAAGCCATATGTAAAAAGCAGTAAAATTATATTTTTGCCTAGAGTATGATCAAAGAAACCACTAACTGCAAGCAACTAAAAAATGCATTTAAATATTTTTGTTTTGTGTATTACAGTTAATTTGAGTTCAGTTAAATCAATTTGAGGATTTCTGAGAACTTTTCAAAATCCCGAAACACTTGTTCCAATGCAAGTTATATCAAATACACAATTTTTGCAAATAAAAAAATTACCTTTGACATCCCAAGTGACCCCACCTTGGAGTGGAAGAAAAGTATAAAACATTTCAAGTCAGCAGCCTGTAACAAATTTCATCTTACTAAGGTTCATGAATCAATTCTATCAATACGTACCAAAGCAGTTCCCCCGATATGGTTGGAACATTTTACAGGCGGTGGCAACAGATGATTCCACGGACAATATGGTTTTGATAACCACATCCTCGATTCGCATCATGAGGGCTGACATGAGAAAGTAAAATAAAATCAGTCACCAGGAAAGCAAGAAAACATTTGAAATTAAAAGTGTAGAAAAAACAGGTTGCCCAAAAACTCAAAAGACTACATTAGTTTATACTGTCATGGCCAAGTGCACACTGCTTGCTGTGTCCAGTCAACGATCTTCGTGATCAAACAACCTATCAAATAAAAAAGAGTTTTTTCAAGAGCAATGCAGTCTGTCTTCCGAAATAGGACTGAAAGGAAGTGAAACTCCAACACATAGTTTATGTCCAGGGATACATAGGTGAAGAGAAGTCTCCTGGTCCAAGGTTTCAGATTTTCATCAAGGAGAATGTAAAAGCTACCGTTTCCTCTGTAGGCACAAAGCGATGCAGGCCAGAGACTTATGGGGCACCCTGCACTTTCTGAACAGATATTTCTTCAAGATTAACTCATGACAAGGTTTACAGATAAAACAAATGCATGAAATGAAGTCAGTCTTACAAAAAAAAAAGAAATGTTTCCTCGTGAACAATTCTGAAATTCCCTTTGACAAAACTTCACTTTCCTTCATCTGTTGAGCTATGAGAGCACACATAGAAATCTCATCGGGTCTGAATGGTAAAGCCTGTCCATGAATGCAGAAGTCTCAGACTAGAATCCTGAGTAAACCAGGATTTTTTTCCAGAGATTTTATGGCTCCCATCCCCATCTTTATCAAAAACAGATAATAATGTAGGCTCCATCTCTTAAATTACTCCATAATATCCAAAGGGCGTTAAACCAAAGCCAACCAACATACTGTAAATCTCATCCCTTTCAGGTTGTGATCAAATCTAACTCACCCACTTCATAATTCACTTTTACCCTCTCAGCGATGAGATCATTGACCTTTGACAAGTCCCAGATAGACAGCTCTCCCTGAATCCCCCCAGTCACTTACCAGCAGTGTCTTTACCCTCAGAGCGTAGATATCGCAGCATTGCACCCATAGACCATTTATTGCCATAATCCTCGACATCAGGGTCATCATTCCTGTGTACACATCAGAAAATGTGAGATCATTACACAATGCACAGTAAACTTGGAGAATATATATGCCCTTTACATTCTATCATTTTACATTTGGGCTACAGAGTGAGCAAGTTCCAAGATTAGATTAAGCTATTACAATGAAAATATTTGGTTGCAAGGTAATTTGTAATTTTGGGAAAAGAACAACAGCAAGTTGAAACATATTTCAGTAAAAATTAAATCTGGCTGCATTAAGTCTTCTTGTTCTCAGTTTAGCTTTTTTTTGTACTATCTCCACATTATTGAGAAGCGATAATGTGACTTTGATCACTCACTGAAAAGTAAAACGTCCCATACTTGCATCACAAAAATTGGATATAGGTAAAAAAAAAATAATGTTATGTCACCAAACTACTTTCTACTCTATTTCCTGTTTCGGGACATCGAATTTGTGACAGCTACATTAGTTTGTAAAATGGAGGTGTCACAGACTTTAAGTTTAGAAAATAAACTGGCAATTGAATAAAGAAGTCCTAAGGCAACACTTGGCTGTTTAGTATTTGTGTTAGTTTCACAAGACTAACTTGACGTAGTCCTGGCTCCTCTTATTGACGCTGTAGTTGGTCAGATGCATGCACTGGTTGCGAATATGCTTCACATTCTTCTCATACTTGACGGTGGCGAATCGGGTGATACCTTCTTCATACAGGTAGATCACAAGGGGATCGTACGAGGTCACAGCAACATAGATACGAATATCAAATTTGAATCCTGAAAAAAAATATGATAGTGTATCAAGATATTGTCAATGATCATGTAGAAAATGATGGTTATGAGTACGGGTACTGTGCCTAAACCAACCAATGGTAAAAATTGTCTATAGATGTTTTTTTAGGCTTACGGGTTGTGCTACAACACTCTATTAAGAGAAAATGGCACAAACTGAATTTTCACACAAAGAAACCCAATTGAAAATGCGTATGTAGAAGCTATCTTAAAATCCTCCAAAAGCACCAAAAAGTTGCAAGTAATCTTCCACTTAAAAACTGTAAACAACTGCCACTGCGTTGATTCCTAAAAAGGACCTTAATGAGAGAGGAGCTCAATGCTGAAACTAACATCAAACACCGAAAGCTTGCAACATGCACTGACAAAACTATAGTGGTTGAGTAGAATGTGCCAACTTTTGTATCAACAAAATTCAGATGTTCTTGGTTTTTGCGGAGGCTAAATGATATTATGAACTCTATGACGTAATTTCAAGTATTTAAATATACAGTCCACTCCGCTTGTAGCGATGTCGTTGGGGGACCAGAAATATTATCGCTACATCCGAAGTTCGCAACAGCCGCCGGATGGGAAGTTCAAGGGAAAAACCCCAGTAACCTACTGAAGCTCATTTTTGCTGTGTGCCAACTTTTCCACTGAAGAACTCCTTATAGTGCTCTTTGAATTTCATTATGCCCGATACAGTATTTACTGATATTCCGAAGTCAGACGCAGCATTCTTTTGTTTTGTTCATTCTCAACGACCTCTATCAGATCAATTTTTCTCTTCATGGAAAGCATGACATGTTTTCCTCCTGTTAGAGCCATATCGTACACACCTTGCACACAAAGGCTGTGCACGCACGCCACTGGTCACTGACACATGCCACACGCACAGTGCATTGTGACTGAGGCAAGCGGCGCCAGACTAAGTGAGAGAGAGAGAGAGAGGCAGGGCCAGCCGTGTTCACTTCGCTCAGCGCTATGTGTGTAACGTAACAAAATATCATCGGGTTCATCGATGCAGCCACGGGGAACATTGTTAAAACCGTTATATTTTTACTATTAACTATATGGGCCGGGGATAAGAATGCCCATCTCTACAACCGTCACGACGGATGTAGTGAGTTCAGTACAACTCTTTGAATTTGATTGAGTTTGTGTTACATCGGTGCCGGTTCCACGGAAAAAGATCATTACGTCCGAAGATCTTTACAAGCGACTTCGCTACAAGTGGAGTCGACTGTAGTGTTAATTGAATAAATTGTTGCAATTTACACTTAAAAAGATGGAACTGGTATGATATCCCGGGACACAGTCTTGGTCTAACTGAGATAAAAAGTATCTTATAACTGTTTATGTGATTGTGAAAATAAGGAGGAAAACTACTTGCTACAGAAGTTTGGACAATATCCTCCAACCTTTAGCATAAAACATATCTATCTAGTAGAATTTTTCACAAAGCAAGAGTCTAGAGGCATCAACAAAACTGACCATCAATGACTAGAGGTTGAGAGATGTACTTGCTGACAATCAAATTTTCATCCAGAGGAACTTGGTCTGGCTGTGGACAATAACAAAAAAATATCACCAAGTGCCCACTTTGCTTAAAAAGAAAAAAAAGAAAAAAAAAAGGCATTTCTTTTCCTAACGAGGTATGTGTACTTCTAATATATACAAGAAAAAATTCATCTTTTAAATCCATCTAAACAATACAAAAAAGTGTGGTGTACCATTATACGACTGCAAACACATTTTACTTATGGTAAAAAGGGAAAACAATTCAAATCTTTAATTAAGAGCACGGAACAATATTGATACTTTGAGTGAAGTAATCTCATGGAAGCCGGATAATAAAACAAGCCTGGAATGCCAGATGCAACATGGGGAACTCCCAGACACGAGATTCAAGTCGTTTCTCCTTGTTCAACTGGCATCATACTTCTATGAACTTGAAAATGGCAAACACTGGCAATATGTGTTAGTTCTCTGAGTCATGATACACTCTAAAAGCTCAAGCAGTTTTACGTCCCCTGCAACACTGTAAGGTCATTTAAGAAACGGGCTACTTCGACTCTGCCTGTCAGGGCCAATCTGGGCTGAGAGAGGAGAAATCTCAGCAGAAAAAAAACCCCAGATCGTCCGCGCTTGAATCGAACCGGGGTCTTCCGCATGACAGGCGAAGAGCCTAACCATTGCATCACAGAGCCGGTAAGTAGTGTGAAGGTGACATAACTCCAAACACAAAACTGACATTTACAATATGAAGCAGTTACTTTGAAGTCTCAAATACTTTCTGAACCCCAATCTTCATGTTCATCCCTTTGTAAACCACAAGTATACATCAGCACTCACATGATTGATGAGAAACACTCCCCTCCCACGTGATGAGGCCACAGGTTTCACAATGTATGGCCCTTTATCCTTCAGAAAACTTGCTGCAAAACAGAACATGAAGATACAATGTACTTTGTGCAAAGAAATTTCTTTTACACATATGAATGCATTGATATCTAGTGTCTATAGATGTCCGAAAATGAGACTGCAGATAGAAAGGAAGTGTCAAGAGGGGGATAAATGGTTGACTGGACCAAATGAACTTTAAAAAAAAAAAAAACTTCCTATTTCACACAAAAAAAGAGAAAGCACAGACAGATTTCAAGACACATCTGAATTAATCATTTGAGAGACATCAAGCTTCACAAAACCAGTAACTTAAGTTTATGAGGAAACTAAATTGACATGTCCACAAAGTTGAAGGATTCCCCTCTGAAGTCTAAAGACACCCATAAGATACTCACAACAAAAGTCCTGATAATCTCCGGGAAGAACAAAACTTGGGGGTATGAAATCAAAATGTTTGTGGCCCTGAAATGACAGAAAACAAATTTGGCATAAGCACTATGATTGTCATCTTGTATATGACTGGTCCTAACAACATAACATAACTTCTGACAAATGGTAGTAAATCCCCCCCCTCAGTGACAGCATGTACATTCTTTATTCTCTATGTCAACAGCTGTCATCTTTTTCCAGCCAATCTATTCTAAAATTGAAACCATGGTTCAATTATGTGAATGTAAAACCTATTACAGTAAGCCTATTTAGGAACTAGAAACTGAATAGAACATTTTCTCAGAAGAAGACAGCACTCTATTCGACCCTGCCTTTCAGAGCCAACCCAAGTGAGAGGGAAAAAAACCCAACAGATAAAAAACGCAGATCATCTGTGACCGGGATCGAAAAACTCGGGTCTTCTGCATAACAGACAAAGGGCTTAACCCCTGCAGCACAGCGCCAGTAAGAAAAGTGAGAGAAAGAGAGAAACATAGGATAAAACAATAAGACCTAGTAATCTTTTTACCTTGATTTGCTGCATTCTTTGAACATTTTTGAAAAGCCTATCTTTCCTTGTGAGCTCATAGGACCTGAAGATGAAGTGTAAAATAGAAACCATCAGTGGAAGTACAAATAATGTGGCCATCAAGAACCTTCATGTGTTCCAAAGCATTTCAGAGACTTAAAGGTGATTAGGGAAAAATACCTTTTCTGTACTACGTTATTTGTCAAGTGCACAAGACGACATAATTGTCACATTTTTTTTACGTTCACATGCTCAAAAGCTACAACTGCACATTTAAACATCTCATGAAAATAAAAGAAAAACAGTATGAACCAAGTATCCTGACAATTTTTAATTCTGGTATGTAGACACCAATGTTATGTTTAAAGAGGACTAAAGGTTTGGTGGATAAAAAGGTAATTTTATAAAAGATTTTATAGCCAGGTTGATGAAATCAAGTAGCACAAGAGGCCCCACCTTGGGAAATGGTTGATTTTCTGGAACTCTGACATAGTTCTCAGTGTAAATGGCTTGAGGTGAGAGTTACTCCAAATCAAGTTGTAATCAGCACTGTTGGGATGTACCTGTAGACACAAACACGTTCACAAACTGAACACGCAAATTGTTTTTCCTGGGAGCAAAAGTTTCAACCCTTTTATGGTAAATTGTGTTCACTTCAATAGGCTTGAATAATCAGAATCATACTTAAGAACTGCTGTGAAATTTAAATTAAATCTATACTTGAGGTGTATCAATGTGTACATGGCGCCTTCAGAAATTATTATTTCTTTTAAAATATTACAGAGTCCTCACAACTATCATCCCAATCTCTTAATTTGCACCTTTTGGTCACTTCAGATACCAAGTTAGTTTTTGTGTCTTTTTGGGTTAGGCTTCCTGAAATACTTAATACATCACATCCAAGGCACATGCTCTCTGACTTCTTGCTCAATGACATAATCCCAATATAATGATGATGAAAAATTGAAAAGTACCTCATGAAGGCCATGGCCTGATAAAATGTTCCGGACAATCTTGCATTCTGTTGAGGCGAACTTGAAGGCTAAGTGATACCGTTCTGAAAAGAAGAAAATACTGACGTGAAATGAGACACAAATGAAAGACTATTTTACCATCACTAAACTGTATTCTCTACTCCACCGTCTTCGCAAAAACACTTCAAATGGTCTGAACATAATATATGAGTGGAAGGCATTTCACATCACTGCACAGCCATTCTTTGATATATTTGTCTAAAAAAAAATTCTAGGGGTGAATATTATACAACAATGGATCAATAAATGCGATCCATTGTAACCTAATTGTATGCCAAAAAGACAAATTAATTATTGGAATCAGATTTGATAAAAACCAAATATAACATGTGCAAACAACAGTTTGAGTTTATGGTAAGACTTGACTTACCTCCAACAGTTTTAAGATCAGTTCTCTTGTTGAGGATCGCCTCAGCATTAAACAAGACCACTGGAACTCTTTTGTTGTAGCCAGTCCACTGAACATTGAGTGACTTGCCCCTGAAATGAATGAAATGGCCATACAGAAATATTTGTCACACACCCTGTCAGTTTGAGATATGAGGTTGTTATACCCCATAGTGGGGAGAGAGTTTGTCAAGATCATTTTGGGTGTTTAAGTCTCTTTTTTACTGCCAAATCTAAATCTCTGCGTTAATTTCCTAATGTTCGTATCATAAATACACGGGTAAGTTTTTATCTCTTCCACTCTAGAAATGTTAATCCCCCAAAAGGTTTCCCACACTTAAAGTCACTTTTCTCTATTTTTGTTATTCTTGTTTGGGTGCTTGAGTGTCTAACTTTAATTCATTGAATCTCAAAGCCTGAATAAGTTAGCAAGATTTTTTCTCATCATTTGAAAAGGAAGGAAATAAGCTTTCATAGAGTACCAATAACCCCATATGACCCAAATGCAAAAAGCGTCTCATTTTGACATGTCTCATCACATGTCATCCCAACTATCTGTGTCATGATACTCACTACTTAAAAATCCATAATTTGAGTTAGTTTTACGGTTCTTTCTTCAAGCATCAGGTACTAAAAGGAGGGTAATACTTTGTTCTTTATCTCCTTTAATTCACTAACGCTTAAAAAATAACATCATCATTAGAAAAGGATCAATTACTTACTTTGATTCCAGGTGGTGGTCCTCCCCATCATCACTCTCATAATCAGAGTCATGTTCACTGCGTTCATCATTGTCACTCTGTTCTGATGGAGTCATGGACCCATTACCATCTGAATCAGCTGTACGAGGTTCCCTTGATGCCATTGGAGACTAACCCATTAAAAACATTCATTGAAAGAAATTTTGTCTGAAATGAAATAAAACAGAAAGAATGAAAACTTAATCAAAACTCAGTGTCCAATCACTTGGGAACAGAGATATATTTAGAAAGAAAAAAAATGGTTTGTGATTACTCTATATTATACAAAAATTCCAACAATGTCTTATTCTGTTATCAATGTCAGCCTTTAGGTTTTGCCCCCTGTCTCTGACAGATATATATTATATATCATAATAATGGGGGTGAATATATGCCTACAACAATAGATCAATAAATGCGACCAATTGTACCCCAAAAATAGGCCTAAAAGAAAAAAAATTAGTTCTAGATTTGATAAAGACAAAATATCACATGTGCAATCAACAGTTTGAGTACATGGGGATCCATGATGGTCATGAGTGGGCCGGCACCAAAATAAGATAAGATAATAAAAAAGAAAGGGTTTCTAGAAATAATTACACAAGAAAAATCTCTATATCTAGGCTACCTTCTTACTCTTAGCTTTGGGTCTTTAAAAAAAAAAATAATTTAAATGGGGCCTATGATAGCCTATAGCTATTAGCATTTCAGCCCTGTGCAAAGGATCTTCTTCCTCCTAAAAGTCACAGAAGAAAGAAAACAAAGTACCCAACTCCTTATATATTAGACTACATATGATAATGCAGCTGAACTTAACCCAATTTTTATTACACCCTAATACAATCCTTTGGAGAGAAGTCATGTCGCTAGCCCATCCGAGACTGAAGCTGAAAACTTTGTACTACTATATCAAGGTTGCCCCAGTCTTTGCCCACCTAAGTATGCGCAGGAATACACACTTTAACACTAGATTCCCATTAGGTGGGCGAGGTGTGGCACTGGGTAAAAATTGCAGCAGGCTACTACTATTACTAAATGCTGTCTATACAAGTAACAGTAACATAAATAGGCCTACTTAACTAACAACGTCAACATTATTAACCTAGAATCTATATACACTCTGGGCTTCTCCTTCTGGGGGGGGGGGGGGGGGGGGGGGGGGGGGG
>JAUKPP010271168.1:0-11204 GCA_032273245.1 Phyllaplysia taylori | reverse complement strand
CTCCCCCGACATCTCCCCAAAGCAGATGTTAACAAATGCTCTCCCCGACATCTCCCCAAAGCAAATGTTAACAAATGCTCTCCCCCGACATCTCCCCAAAGCAAATGTTAACAAATGCTCTCCCCCGACATCTCCCCAAATCAGATGTTAACAAATGCTCTCCCCCGACATTTCCCCAAAATGTTAACAAATGCTCTCACCCGACATTTCCCCAAAATGTTAACAAATGCTCTCCCCCGACATCTCGCCAAGGTATCCGTGCTTCCTCCTCATCGAGTCATTCATGGCCCATGCAACATAGGACATCAGCAAATCATCGATGTTGTGACCCTGAAACAAAGGCAAGACAATAAGAAGAGTTTTCAGGGAGTTATGCACGGTGATTTAAAAAAAGTGTATCGATTCTTTATGAAATATTTTTATAAGAGAAAGCACTGGAAAACTCAAACTATATTACAAGTGTTGTTTGCATAAACAATCAAATTTTATACTTGATATTGTCTAAGACAACATGTTGCACTTGTTGGTGTTGTCATTTGTCCCTGTAATAGACCATACCAAATTTCTCGTCAGAGATCAATAAATGTTCTGATTTTGATTCTGATACTGACCACGTTTGTTTCCATGAGCATTCTGGCTGTGCCCACCCGATCTGCCACGATGAAGGTGAAGGAGCTCTCGTCATAGGCCCAGTTTGGCACTTGGTGGAACTCGTAAGACTTGATAATCTCCTGAGGAGAGAGAAACACACACAAAGTACGGTCAAACCTGTCTGAGACGACCACCCAATGTCAAGAGGAAAAGTGGTTGTTTTAGACAGGTGGTCGTCTTAGAGACGGATAATCTATGGAAAAAAAATGAGAGCCTTATACATGTACAGGTGTTGTTTGAGCAGGTTCGTCTGTATTTGGTTTGGTTTGATTTTCGTCTTCTGCTCTAGTTACACTATAAGGTAATTTTCGGATGAGACGACCCATGAAATAATGAGTTAGGTATTGATTGTCTTTTTTACATAGCCATCTAATTTCGAGTGGATAGACTAGTGACTCTAACATACAATTAATGATTGCCTGTAGGCTTAATGAGTGAGATCAACATAAACTTAATTTATTGACTCTGATGGTTAAGTTGAACTTAGGGTAAATTGATCCATTTACCACTCCCAGAGGACATCAACCCTGTACGTGCACACTCATATAGTGGCATCAAGCCATAGAAAAATAACCATTAAAAAAACATCCGCAGAGTGAGACGTGTGTCAAGAGCATTATGGATCTTATAAATGATTGCAATGGGAACATTTCCATCTCGATGCCAGCATGTCTTGTAAATCCACCAAAATTTCTATCGTGGATCAGTAAAGTACCGTATATTATCTTATCTTAGAATGATATGCCTACCTTTGTAGCTGCGTGAATGATGTGAACTCCAGAGTTGTTGACCGCCACCAGGCAGGCTCTGGGTAGAGCAACCACATGGCGTTGCTGTGACGAGAAGAAGCAAATAACAATATGTATCCATATAACATGTATCTAGGTTGCCCCAGTTTTCGCCCACCTAAGAACGCCTAGGAATACACAGTTTAACACTAGATTCCCATTAGGTGGGCGAGATTTGGCACCGGGCGAAAATTGCAGCACAAGAGATACATGTATATACTTTTTAAACAGCTGTAAAAGTTACGAATTGAAGGTCTACCATTTTCCCATTAAACCACAATGAACCATGTTTAAAATACATGTATCTGCATTCTGGTTGAGTATTGTGACTTTTACAATAGTGCGTATTTCCACACAAGTTACAAACTCTTTCAAATCCTTTGCGATCCCGGATTGCAGTACATGTATCTCTGTTGCAGAGCCTCTTTCATCTTTTTTTGGGGGACGAAATTCTTTTCAATTCATTTCTTTTCCTACCGTAGTCCTTAAGAATTGGTAAAAAGTATACCTTAGGAATTTCATTTAATCAATTTGTGTTAGATACAAATAATTTTTTGCAGTAGAAAATAAGCTTATTTTTTCCTTAATGTAAAATTTTCCAATTGTCGGTCTGACTTATGCCATTATTGTAGAGCAGTGACGCTGTACAAGTTCAATAAATGACATTAACTATTAATGTCCCGGGGTGAATTTGAAGAATTAGATCATACTCACTTTGACCTCAAAGAAAACTGAGCCGTATGTTACAACTTTGCTGAGGACCTGCAAGAACTCCACCTTGGCTTGTTGAGGGCTCAGCTTATTACTGCTGTGCTCTTTCTGAATGCTCTGTGGGTGGATGGGTGGGTGGGGGGGGGGGGGGGGTAGGGGTAGGGTAGGGGAGATTGATAAGAATGATGATAAGCAGATTTATAAACTCTCTGACAAAAAGAAGGTATGCACTTTTCTTTTCCTTCTCTTGGCAGAACACATTTTCAATCAGTTAGGCTAATATCTTATTTCATCATCTCAAACAATAGTTATTTCCAAAGATGTTGAAATCAACTTCTGTTTTCTATAATTAAATAAAGGCAGGATATAGCTCTTTAGTAAGGTGGGCTAAGTTGAAAATTCTACGTGTAACAATTGGCTTCATTTTCAAGTGACCTTTTTGACCTATCGTGCATTTAGTTTTTCAGACGCCGCTGTTGTTTTGTTGTGGGTTACTATCATTATTTCTACGTTCATACATGTACATTGTGGGCAACTATTCTGCAATTACTTTGATGTCCTATCCTCGAAACTGAATATTTCTCATTAAAAATGTCTTATCTTTGGCACGCCCTAGCAGGCTTGTGAAGTTTGCATTTCGCGGCTTTGATCTTAATTTGTCTAAGAGATATGGGTTTGACGGGACTTTTCTAAGTGAGAGTGTATCAAACTTGTTCTCCACAAGTCATCATTGGGCTCTTGTCCACTACCCTCAAGTGGAAACGCTCAGAGGTGAAATAATCGCAAAATTTGGGAAAGGGAACATATCCTAATAAACGACTTGACCACAACTCCCAAAGTCCCACACCTCCGCTTCTCCTACCCCACCTCCTTCCCTTCTTCTCCCCTATCCCTCCCCGCCCCTACAATCCCATGAATAGGAAGATCTATTGACCATCATACAAAAAGCATACCCACTCCCTCCCCATAAAAAACCCAACACCCAACAACCAACAAAAACAATAAACATCCAACCAAACAAAACAAACAAGGAAAACAAATGACAAGAGGATGCTGCACCAAACAAAAAAAAATGTACTTGATCAACATCACTTACTTCTTGAAGCTGTTTGGCATTTGTCCCTTCAAGGAATCCCTTTGGAAGGATGGATTGAGCAATTTTACTGAGGAAGACAAACCATAAGAGTATTGTCACAAACTGTGCTATTGTCCTCAGAACAGCAAGACAATAATATAATGAAAGTTAAGGTGTGTACGCAGACATTCTAATCAATCACAAAGCGTTGAATGTCATCATACTGTTGAGCAGATTAACATTAAAAATTGAATAAATATTATGACAAGAATATTGGTTTTTGGTTTGTTTGGTTACTAGCTGTAAAGTTATCTAAGAGACGGGTTACTTCGACCCTGCCCGCCAGAGCTAACCCGGAATGAGAGGGACGAATCCCAGCAGAAAAATCGAGTCTTCCGCATGATAGGCGAAGAGCCTAATCATTACACTACAGACGCCTGGGTTAACCCTGGCAGACAGGGTCGAAGCAGCCAATCTTTTAAATGACATGACAATGTTGCAAGGGACGTAAAACTGGTAACTAAACCAAAACAATGAAATACGTAATGTATTATGAAATATGCAAAAAGGAATAACCATTTCGATCATGATTAAATTTGCAACATTAAGATAAGATAAGATATCGTTTATTGTCCCAGAAGGGAAATTTGGTTTCACGGGTTTACAATACCGAAGGGTAGGGCTACAATAGCAACATCAATACAATAGCAACATCAATACAATAGCAACATCAATACAAAGATGTGACTCACGTGAGATCTGCGAGTTTGCTGCCATCATTCCCGTGCTGGGTGCAGTACACAAGAGCTGCAAGTTTGGGCACGAGGTCGGGCGCCATGAGGTGGTAGCCACGCAGGTAGTTGGGGTACTCCTGGGAAATAAGTGTGGAAAAATGTCAACCATAAGCATGGAATGGTACTATAGAAGAGGTTTATTGCAAATGTGTTGTAAACAAAATGAAAAATTCAATTTGCCACTTTTAACTAATCATAGCCAAGAGTCATTTGGCTTAGAAAAAAAAATCATGAATGGCTTTTTAAAAAAAAAATAGAAACATAGATTTTCCCTCCACAAACATTGTTAAATGAAAAGAGCAAATTGCAGTATTTTCAGTGTCTTGCTCCTTTTAATGAGTCTCATGTTTTGTGATGTATCTTTTCAAAAGTATTTTCAGTGCACATCTGATCATTAAATGTGATCTAAATACCAGTATCTGTGGTGTAGTGTAATGGTCAGGCTCTTTGCTTGTCATGCAGAGGAAGTGGGCTTAATCCCTACATTGGACAAGCACCTGCATGTCTCTGCTAGGATGCTGTGTCCCTATTAGCCCGAGTTGGCCATGACAGGCAGTTCGAAGTAACCCGCCTCTAAAATGACCCCAGAGAGTTGCGAGGGGAGTAAAACCAAAACCAACAAACCAGACAAATAAAGAATGAACATTTTCTTGAAACTGAACAAATTGAAGGCAAAAGCAGCAAAAGTAGCTGGCATAGCTATTACTCGTGGACTGAGAGGCATATTATTGTAACTTCATTGATATGATCCCAGACCTGAGTCTACAAGGAGATTCTAAACCTTTAGAAGCCCTTTTCTCAAAAACAGCAATTTTGCAGTTACTATGCCCCTCAACTCTCGAAATAAGCAACTTTTAGATGAACATAAAAATAGTTTCATCATGATCTACTACCTGAGGGTAATGGAATGTTTGATCAGCTGTGGGGTCTATTCCCGGCTGTCCGTTCATCCAGATCTTTTTCAGCATGACGAGCAATGGGGTTGGTCCGGCCTTGACAGAAGATTCTGAGAGATGATAAAAAAATATGGGTAACACACGGAAAAATTTACATTATACTATACATGTCATAATAACACATATTCACAAACCCTCACCATCTCCATCGTTATTAACAGTAGCGGTGCGCACACGACTATATTCTGTAACCATGGCTGGCGTATTTATGAAAATCTATGAAATATTATTGTATTGATGATCTCAAATCTATCACTAACCATGAATCTATCCTTTACAGGGTGAGTGCCAAACAATGTTCAGGAGAAAGTGACAATGGGCAACCTATCATGCATCTTTCATTTTCTCTGTCAGTAGTGTGATTGGAAGATAACTAACCCGTAACAAGCACAATGTTATACTAATCAGATGGAGCCACTGGACCGTTATAGTGGAACTCGAATAACGAGCATTATGTAATGAGACATCGGTTGCATTGAGAAAAAATGAAAATACCTGCTCTTCTCTGTCTTTGTTTAAAACCCTTAGATATAACGAGATCTTTGATACCTGAAGCAACCATCTGCATCTCAGAGCGTGTATTGGCAAAACGTATGGAGCATGCGATATGGCCTATAATTTCCCTTATACTTGAAATTATTGTCTGTAACTATAACAGAAATAAATCCATTATGGTATATGAGTAGGCCTATTTCTGAAAAAACTTGGTGATTCTATCTTTTTTTTTTACAGCTTCTATAGGCGTCATCGTGGGCAAAGGTTATTTTTTTTTGTCAGTAGGTATACCAAGGACACTGGGTATATCATGAAATACTCACGGCTGCTTCTTCTCCTGCCACTGAACCAGTAGACCTCAGAGTGGGTCAGGCAGTCAAAGTAGTACATCCGGTCTGGCAAGCAATGGACTGAGGGTGGGAGGGTAGTGGGTATCATGAGTGGGCTTCGTTATTTTATATAGAATAGGTTGAATACAGATAGTTGCTATGAAAGCATGATGCGAGTAATATAGCCCCCTCCTCTTTTGCTCCTCTCTCTCCTCTTCTTTCTCCTCCTTTTGCTCATTCTCCTTTTGCTCATTCTCCTTTTGCTCATTCTCCTTTTGCTCATTCTCCTTTTGCTCATTCTCTCCCTCTTCTCCTCCTCTTCATCTTTCTCCCCCTCTTCCTTGCCCTCTCCAACAGCCCATCTTAAACCGTTCTATCATGAACAATGTTTAAGTCTTAATAAATGAGAGGGAAAGTGAACATCAATGCATGTGGTGTAGCGACGGGTACCCTCTTCTTCGGTCCGAAGAGGTCTTGACACTGCATTGCACTTCTTGCGGTATTAAGGTGCCAAGTTAATGGCTCTCCAGCCCTAGGGTGCAGAGCAAGACCTCCATGGCTTTATAGGTCTCAAACTTAAAGAATATTCCACTCAAGAGTCCCTGTTAGACAACAACAACAACAACAACAACAACGACAACAAAAACAATAACAACCCTCTTTTTAGCCTGTCATGCACAGGAGGTGAGTTCGATTTCCTCATTGAATGATCATTTTCGTCTCTCTGCTGAGATATATAGTAGGCCTATCCCTCTCAGCATAGGTTGACCCTGGTAGTCAGGCTTGAACTTGAAGTAGCGAGTCTATAAAATGGCCTTACAGTATTACAAAGGGCATAAAACTAAAAAACGAAACCAATCTCCTTCTCCTCTTCTTCCTCCTTCTCCTTCTCAGCGTCCTCTTACTCATCTTCCTTTCCCTCTTCTTCTCCCTCCTCAACCAACCCCTCTTAACTCCAATGTTTTAGTCTGAAATAAATAGATGCACTTTGAGCATCTGTTAGGAAATGGAAATGCGAAATATAAATGCTAATTATTATACAGTAATAACTAAGAGGGAAATCAAAGCGTACCTTTTTCATTGGCTGTGAAGAAGAGACTGTACTCGGAGAACGTCCTCAGCTTGAGTCGTTTGGCCACGTCTCTTTTGATGTCAAATATCCTTGTGCTGCTTGTCACCTCAATTGTCTGGCAAGTGGGAAAAACAAGAAAAATGTATTACACTTGACTCCGCAAGTGTTGAAATCGCATGAGTTGGTTTTTGGTTACGTTTATCGTTTTCTAAAGCCCCCTGTTCCTCTCTTGTTTTTATATTTTAAAACTGATGATCCCATAGGCATGCTTTATAGGAGCCATCTTGATATTAGGCAAATCTCATTTCCTCTTGCGTATTACACTTTTTTGACATTCAAAATCTATGTATGGGCCTTCTTATTTTATCACAAGCTGACTTTCCCTTTTGAACGCTCTATCGCGTATGCTCAGTGGCGGCCATATTTTTCAAGGGTGCAGAGTATCCTTGCGCCGACATCATCTCTCTAGGTGCATCCGAATGTGGATGAGTTGAATTTCGAATGAGTTGATCTGATCTGTTCTTCAGTCTTCAATGACATTAGCTCATCCACGTTGTAAGTGGTTAGGCTGCTTGACTAGTAATCCCACTGAAGATTGGGGATGCGGGCTCAAATCTCGTGGGGGCGACGTTATGTCCTTTGGAAAGGCACTTTACACACATTTCCTCACTTGGCCCAAGAGGAAATGGGTAAGTCGGGCGCTGCTCTTGTGGCGATCAACAGTGGTGTTTGTGTGGACGATTGTTATTCACTATAATGTTTATTTTTTCGTATGTAGGAATTTTCCCCATCTGAGCCCGGGTTGGCCCAGACAGGCAGGGTCGAAGTAGATCGAGCCCGTCTCTTAAATGACCTTACAGTGTTGCAGGGGATGCAACAGTCGTAACCAAACTAAAAAGAGCTGGAGATCCTTTGTTGCTGCCGTAAGGCGGAGCATTCACTGACCTGTTTTGTCAGTTGTAGGCCAGGCTCATCTGTATATGATATGTACAAATGAGCCTAGCCTGCAACTGACAAAACATGTCAGTGGACGATCCGCCTAAGAAAGTCTTAGCCCAACCTAAACACAACAATTTCAACCGGCGCCTGTGGTGTAATGGTTAGGCGCTTCGCCTGTCGTGAAGTGGACGTGAGTTCGAGGCCCGGGAGGGGCAGTTTGTTTGATCGAGTATATCTTAGTTTTTCTGCTGGGACAATGTCCCTCTCAACCCGGGTTCGCCATGACAGACAGGGTCGAAGTAGCCGTCCCTTAAATCACCTTCCAGTGTTGCAAGGGACGTTAAGCCAGAACCAAAACCAAACCAACAATTTCAACACTTACCTGGAAGGTCTGGTTGGGTAGACACACTTGTATCCTGACATTTGGCTGATGCCGTTGAACCATCTCATGCTCTTCAAAGTGTGAACAGTAGAGGCGGCAAGCTCCCTTCCTGGAAAACGTGCAATAAAGCTAGCTTTAGAGTGTTGGAGTATTAAACTGGAGCTTTTTTTGTCAGTACGACAGGCCTACAGACGCAGCAAGCGAAAAGGAAACCTCTGAGAAACTTAAACCCGCTTTGGTTTAGAGTTATTTATTTATAGAGGCACCAGGTTCTTTGGCTGGTTTAGCCAAACACTGCTTTAAGTACAATACAAAATAGAAAGAAAAGATAAAAGGAAAGAATGAAAATCCCTCTCTATTGATGCCGTAGGATAAAAGTAATACTTTGAAAGAAGAAAAAGTAGTACACCACACCAGAGTACCCAGTGTCTGTGGGTGGTGAAATGGTTAGGCTCTTTGTCTATCACATAGAAGACGTGAGTTTGATTCCCAAGTGAAGACCTGTGTCTATCTGCGAGGATCCATCCCTCTAAGGCAGAGTTGAAGAAGTCTTAAATGACCTTACAGTGTTGCAAGGGACAGAAAGCAAAACCAAACCAAACCAAGAGCCCGTGTCTACCAGTTGCAGATACACTAGTCTACGCCTACGATCCCACCGCTTTTGGTCCCGGTTCGCTTAAGGTCTCACAATTTTAAGAAAACAGAATTTTTACTATGTAAAAGTCACTCCTAATGTCCAGCTTTGAAAGGGCTAAGTTGCCTAAGGTCCCGCATTTCAGGAAACATTTTACTAAACAGAGGCCCGGGTGCACGCGCTATCATTGTCCTTGACGTAACTAGTCATCTACTCTCGTCCTGAGTATCAATTCTCTGTTGTTAAATCCGATGCGGAGGGGGGTAGGGGTTAGGCTACAGCGTCTGCCCCACAGGACCACGCCAAAGTGTGAAATGTTCCACTTCGAGATTTCCCAAATCTTCCCCTTCATTGTTTGGCTCAGGTCCCGTTCGCCTAAGGTCCCATTGTTTTATTGCTCCCAAGCACCGGGACCTTAGATGTAGAGGACTGTATTCTTACTTCCTGTTCCTCTTGAGGTTTTCCAGGCACCGTGCTGCCATCGGGTGCTGAGCAGACTTCAGGATGAGCTGCATGTTGTCGGCGAGGTCGTTGCTCGGCTGGCACATGGACGTCAACAAAGTCAACAACACCCAGCCTCGCTCTTCGCTGACTCTGGTAATGGAAAAAACCCACACAATTTTTTAAAGTTTATATGTTAGTTGTTTATAGAGGCGCATGCATCTTTGGTTGTTTTAGCCAAGGTAAATGAAAATAAAAACAGAAAAATACCTTATTTAATGGTGTTGCATGAGGCTTTTATCCAAAACCAAGTTTAGAGTTAGAGTTATCTATTTATAGAGGCACCAGCTTCTTTGGCTGTTTTAGCCATGCCGAAACAAAACCAAACAGAAAAATTACATGAAATCATAGATTGTATTCCTAGCGCATAATATTTCTCGCTCGAAAGCAGACTCTAAGGCCATTGTGGCAAACTGAACTTTTTCATTTGAATTACTGAAGCCAGGATAACAAAAAATTGTGTAATGTACAAATGGTTCAAATTACTGAAGCCAAGGGCAACTAATAATTGTATAATGTGCAAATTATGTACCAATGAATCAATGGCTTCAAAGTTCAATCAATATAAATTGATAAAAATGTTGCATCGATACTGGCAGTAAATTAGGCCTAGTCAATGTTTGCATTGCATGTGGTCCAGAGATGTCTTGCAGTATTTGAAAGTCATAGCTTTATAGGTCCTGAAAACTACTTGAAGGAGGAATAACCCAATTATTAGGTCTTTCATTGGCCTAGCAACTATGCACAACGACAATAACAACAAACCAACATCAACAACGAAACGACAACAACATCGAAAACGACAACAATAACGACAACAACAGTTCCTCAATGACAAAATATTAGACAATGTCCAGAATTTGAACTCATAATCTAATGATTGTATGGTTTGAAGCCATACCAGTCGTCTACATCAACAAATTAGATCAATTATTTTAAAAAATGACAAGAGCACTGCTTACTTCTCTGGGTTGTTGGTAACTTGCTTGATTACTTGACAGAAAATCTCGTCTCGGATGTATTTCTGAGGAAATGAACGAAACATTGCTTGGTCTAGGTTTATTTTTCTTTCTTTGCTATACGATCCAGTCAAAACGGGAGACAATTTATCATAAGTGCCAAGAAGTATAAAAAGACAATAAGAATTATTGAAAAATGGTTGTTTTAGTTTTACGAGCACTTGCAGCACCGCAAGATCATTAAAGAGGCGGGTTTCTTTGACCCTGCTTGTCAAGGCCAACATCAGACACTACATTCCAGCAGAGAGGTGAAGATACAGTCAAACCTGTCTGAGACGACCACCCAATATCGAGAAAAAGTGGTCGTTTTAGACAGGTGGTCGTCTTAGAGAGGGCTATTATATAGCAGAAAAGCAATTTAGGTGTCGATGGATAATTGTCGTTTGTGCAGGTGACCGTCTTATACAGGTGGTCGCTTGAGCAGGTTCAACTGTACTCAATTCCGAACTGCCCGCTTGGCCGTGAGCTTCCATCCCCTGCGTGGAAGGCAAAGAACCCGCGTCTGTGGTGTAATGGTTAGGCTCTTCGCCTATTACGCAGAAGAACTGAGTTCAATCCCACATGAGGACAGTCTGTCATTTGCTGCTAGGGTTAATCCCTCTTTGCCAGGGTTTGTCCTGACAGGCAGGGTCGAAGTAGCCAGTCTCTTAAATGACGCCACAGTGTTGCAGGGGACGTAAAACTGGTTACCAAAACAAACACATTTCTAAGATAAGCCACTTACAATAGAGTGGTAAAAGAAAATTATTCACAAGTCTGCTGCATTTGAAACACACACACGCATACACGCACATACACACACACACACACACACACACACACACACACACACACACACACACACACACACACACACAC